>JASANF010012998.1:0-39888 GCA_030248245.1 Trissonchulus sp. WLG1_4 | reverse complement strand
CCTTATGTGCTATACTAATTACTATAAATTCCCATTGTACAGGCATACTTTTTTATCGACCTGAAGTGATTAAAATATGAATTTTTTCAAGTTTTACGAAGATTTCCGGGTTACAGCTGTGTTTAGCTCTAAAAATACCTACTTCTTTGTTAACATGTGTACCTTGGCTTATGCCTCGTATACTTCTGAAAACAATTTATGCTGATAATAAAATTGTATGTACTCGAAAAATAGATTTAGTTGACTTTTTGAAGCAAATACATCCACTTTCACGCTAAATTATTCATTCACAACAAAAGTCACACTCCATTTTTGTACATCTGCAAAAGAAGACTATGTTTTTTTACCAAAAAAGTGACAACCAATTTCCAGTGCACAGGCATACTTTTCTAACGACCTAAAGTGATTAAAGTGTACATTTTTTCAAGTTTTACGAAGATTTTCGGGCCACAGCTCTGTTTAGCTCTAAACTACCTACTTTTTAACACGAGTACCTTGGCTTATTTACTGTATGCTTCTGAGAACAACTTATGCTGGTAATGTAACTGCATTGGTGGTAAATTACTAAAAAATAGATTTAATTGACTTATTGAAGCAAATACATTCGTTTTCACGCCAACTTTTAGTATTTTACCACCAATAAAGTTACAATAACAGCATAAGTTGTCCTCAGAAGTATACAGTAAATAAGCCAAGGTACACGTGTTAAAAAGTAGGTATTTTCTGAGCTAAACAGAGATGTAGCCCGGAAATCTTCGTAAAACTTGAAAAAATGTATACCTTAATCACTTTAGGTCGTTAGAAAGGTATGCCTGTGCACTGGAAATTGGTTGTCATTTGTTTGGTAAAAAAAGCATAGTGTTCTTTTGCAGATGTACAAAAATGGAGTGTGACTTTTGTTGTGAATGTATAATTTGGCGTGAAAATGGATGTATTTGCTTCAAAAAGTCAACTAAATCTATTTTTCGAGTACATACAATTTTATTATCAGCATAAATTGTTTTCAGAAGTATACGAGGCATAATCCAAAGTACAGATGTTAACAAATAAGTAGGTATTTTTTGAGCTTAACAGAGCTGTAGTCCGGAAATCTTCGTAAAACTCGAAAAATTTATACTTTAATCACTTTAGGTCGTTAGAAAAGTATGCCTGTGCACTGGAAATTGGTTGTCACTTATTTGACAAATAAAAACATAGTCTTGCATTGCAGATGTACAAAAATGGAGTGTGACTTTTGTTGTGAAAGTATAATTTGGCGTGAAAATGTATGTATTTGCTTCAAAAAGTCAATTAAATCTATTTTTCGAGTAATTTACCATCCATACAATTTTATTATCAGCATAAATTGTCCTCAGAAGTATACGAGGCATAAGCCAAGGTACACATGTTAACAAAAAAGTAGGTATTTGTAGAGCTAAACAGAGCTGTAACCCGGAAATCTTCGTAAAACTTGAAAAAATGCATATTTTAATCACTTCAGGTCGATAAAAAAGTATGCCTGTGCAATGGAAATTTATAGTAATTAGTATAGCACATAAAGGTGGTTAATTCCCTTTGTTTCTTTAAAAAAACTGTGTGTGTCTTTTTACACTAACATAGGAATCTGAAGCAATATTTGATACGAAGAGTGTCAAACGGTCGAAAAATATCAGCTAGAGACAGCTGCCGCTACACAGCTACTACAGATATGGATCCCATACTTGGCGTCGTAAGCTACCATTATAATGGCTATAATGTGGTAAATAAATACTAAAGTCAATTTGTTTTAGTAACAAGTGACAGTGGAAAACTTGAAATCCGCCAAATTGGACATTTTGGAGACTGGTTAAAAGGCAAAAAACGGCCATAACTCGGGCAAAATTTGGTTTTGAGAAGTGCGGTTACCAGTTTTGTTTATCTCAATTGATGCTTTACAAAATATGTTGGAACAAAAAAATTTCATTTTTTGAGGTTGCCCAACCTTGGTCGACCAAGGTCGACTGAGTGAAAAATCGACTGATATATATATTTTTGTTTTTTTGTTTTTTTTTTTTTATTTTTTGTGTTTTTTGGTTTGTTGTGTCTTGTAGATTTTTTTTTTTTTGTGGGGTTGGTTTTGTTTTGTTGGGGATAAAAAAAAAAAAAAAATATATATATATATATATATATATATACACCGAATGCAAAGTCAGTAGCAGGCCAGCGCCTATATAACCCTAAAGTAGCGTCTAGAAAAAATTTATAAATTAAAGTTCTAAAATCTTTTTGACCCGAACTGTCCCACGCACGTTACAAGTCAGAAAAGTCTAAATCGACTGGACCCCACGTATATATGTATTGTTTACGTTATTTCCACGAAAAACCGCTGTGTTAGTTGTTCATCAAAAATAATGAGCAATGGCTACCTATATACTCGGGATACCTGTCGTCTTGTTATCCAATAGACTCTTATACTACCTAATCCTATATATACTGATGGTGCACTGGCGGTTCCAGACTTCGATTTCGGGGGCGGGGCGGAGGTCTGAAGAAATTTTTTGACTTATTATAATAGCGTTTTTTCAGCTTTATGCTAATTTGTTATAGCCGCAGCCATATCAAGGGCAATGAATTGAGTCTATTTGTACTAAAAACCAGTAGTGTACCCAGGAAAAAATGGAGAATTTTTCACTTTTTAGGTTGAATTTGGTCAACTGGAGACGTATCAGAAATTTTTTTCCGACAGGAAAATAAAACACATGATGGGAACGTCACATCAGACAGAAGACAGTGTATTACTCAACTAAATGCAGCATAATATACTCGTGTAGACATGCAAATGTAGCATAATGTACTCATGTGTACATGTATAGGCTTTGATGAAAGATAATAACAAGGAATAGTAAGCCACAGAGTTGCAGGGGTCTGGGGGCGGCAGCCCCTAGGAATAAATTGGGGGAAATTTTTGCTTTTTAGGCTCCCTTTTGTCAAATCTTAGTCGGACGAAATTTCGGGGGGGGGGGGCGGCCCCCCCCCCCCCCCCCCCCCCCCTGGGACTGCCCCTGTTATGGTGCTCTAGCCAGCCACAACTGGTGTACTCCGATGGCACCCTTGAAATGATTGATTGATTTTGACATGATGACAATTCTGACAATGATTGTGAGTTTGTGACCCTTGATTGTTCCTAACATTCCAAGTTTAAGCATCACGCGTTGATCGTCAAGTTGAAAAGATGAAGTTTTCGTGAAGCCAAATCATCTGCGAGAACTTGCTCGTGTATTCTTCTGGTGTCAGCGTCCGATATTATTCTTGCGGCTGCTCTACTGATTATTGCTGCTGGTTTGTCTAGGTCTTCAGCTGAAATTTTTTGTAAAAACGTAAAATTGACGATTGCGGCATTTCTTTAAACCATTTTGCAAAATTGCCAAAAAATTTTGACGTAGTGGACGTGAACTGAGCTCGTAAGGTTATGCGTTGGTTTTTTGTGGTTTAGCCGGATACATTTCCGATACGTATCTAATTGACACAATTTGACCCAGAAACGAAATTCCTTCAACTTTTTCTGAAGGCCCCGCGCCTGGGTCATGACTCTTGAAACCTTGTGACTTTTTCTAGTGAGTGTAAATGAAGAACATTTTTTTTCATGTATTACTAAGGCTCACTGTCATATGATAGGGGTCAGAGGTGACAGCAGTAAGAAACATTTAAAAATTTTCGCCTTTTTAGGCCATATTTTTGGTCACTGTTGGGTCATTTCAATATTCTTTACTGAGCGTGGATTGAGAAAGTTGTTAAAATTTTCAAAAATATATATTTTGAGGATAACCATAGACCATGGCATGGCTCTAAAAATTTCTCGTGACTGCTCCATAATTGTTTAATTTTCTCTTGGACAAACAGTCTTGTAATATTATTTATATGGTCTACATTGTGGTGGTTTTATTAGTTATTACAGCTTATACAGTATTGTGCTATGTATATATTTTACGATCCAGGCTGCCAAAAGTCTTTTCGTAGTACTGTAAGAGGTTTTTCAGTACTATTAATTGAGACCAGTCTGACCAGTGATATTGCTCTTTGCTAGTGCACGCATTTCGGTACCTGAAACCGTCTTGAATCAATTTCATATATAGTATATAGCACTAGTGACGTGGGCCCCTCTCTTTGTTCCATTCCACTCTATAGTGTATATGGCATATACAAAGTGCGGGAATAGGATTTTAAAAACAGTATTTTCTTTACTATAATGTTTACTATTTTCGGTTAAAGTCTAAACCTCTTAAAAAATTTATATCTTATCTTGGTAATGTGAATTTTACTGATTTACTATTAAGTTATTGTTTATGCTTTATATAATACATATATATTCAATTGTATATATGTTAATATATAAGTAATTAAGTTTATTATATTTATTGTAGTGTATGTTTCAGTTTCTTAATTTTCATCGTGGTTTCGGACTTTGGTTTAATTTGGCGCCGTTTTGTGTTTTAATTTTCAGTTGACTAATTTGGTTTATTAGTTATCATTTTTGTTTTTATTTTAAATGCAGGTACATCAGAGAGCGGGAAAAGTACCCTTTTGAAGCAGTTACTGCTTTTGCATCACCCCAAGGGTCTGGGCACGTCATTGTATGTCTGAGCCAGAATGTAAATTTCAGTATCCATGTGTTCAAACGCGCTGCTTGATCATGATTAGGATAGATTATATGTACAAGCTGCTTTTGCTATAAGCATATGTTAATGGCTTCTGCAATACTTGCTTGCTTTCGATAGTTGTGATTAAGTAAAAAAAAGGCAGTACTGACATCACTGTGTCAATTGCTGTCACATGTTTTTGAGGCACTTGCGTAACCTTTTATTTTAGTTTTTCTTGTTCATATTCGTTGTCTTTCTCTAAATTTAGCAATGAAGTTATTGGATTTTGACACTGATATTTTGCTTGCTGTCCCGAAATTGGCCTTAACCAGTTTTTGTTCTGTTTGGAACAGATTCTTCTTGTGTCTTAGTTGTAGAACTATTTGATAAAATTGTACATACCTTTGCATTTATTTGTTACTCAACACCAACAAAACAACACTACAAAGATAAATAAGTCATCGTCGTGAAGGTAGTCTGGATTGTTTTGGACTCTAAATACCTTCTTGATTTTATATAAATTAAATATGCTAGCAGAGCTAAGAAATAGCTGGCTTCGAGCTGTTATTCAAACAACCAAACTAGTTTGTGGACAAAGTCAGACTACAACGCATTGAATGATCATAAACTTCTCATAAGTTTTTCAATGTAATAAGATCGCAAAGTAGTTTTACATACTGCTGTTTCATACAGTTTATATATATTTTGACTGAATTGGTGTATATATCATCGTTTAGTTTGATCAGAGATTACTGATTACTTATGTATTGGCATAAAGCCTGTGTCGTCGTTGATTACTGGCATTTTCCAGTTATACAACATACAAGGCTTATCTATTTATTCGGTTACCACAGCGTCAGATATATCTACTGGTTGTAATGAAACTCAATAAAGCAGAACACCACGAAATTTTAGTTTGCTAATTGAATCATGTGCTGTTTTACTTGTACTGTACTGGATCATTGTAAAAATTTAATCTGCTAAATTTAGTTTTTTGTCAATTTCCTTATGCGGTTGATGAATCATGTTTTTGTAGTTTTGAGCCCATTTGTCGAAAAGTTAATGTTTAGAAATATTTGTAGCAAACAAACTGATGCTAGTGAACTGTAAATAGAACATCCTGAACTAGAGTTCGCAATTAGTCGAAATTTCATAACCCGACCCGACCCGACGACCCGACTCGACCCGACCCGAAGCTGCTATATATATATATATATATATATATATATATATATATATATATATATATATATATATTATATATATATATATATATATATATATATATATATATATATATATATATATATATATATATATATATATATATATATATATATAAATCAGGGAATTTACCGGAAAACAGTCCAAAATTATAAAACTACCGGAACCGAAACCGGAACCGGAACCACCTAAAAATACCGGAACCGGAACCGGAACCGGAACCCCCTTCAAAAAGACCCTATATTTTGCAATATTTTCAATAAAAATTTTGTTTACTTTTACTCACATTTTTATATGCAACCCTTCTGTACACTTTTGACTTTCTATACACCAATTTAGCACTTCAATTCGCAATGCAAACGCAAGATCAGTGACCCACAGGTTGCAGGGGTCTGGGGGCGGCAGCCCCAAGAAAAAAATGGAAATTTTTTAACTGTTACGCCGAATTTGGTCAACTAAGGACGTGTCAGAAATTTTTTTGACAGGAAAATTAAAAACTAAACATGAGAACGTCACATCAGACTGTATTATACTAGAAAATTCAGCATAATGTACTTTTGTAGACATGCATAGGCTTTGATGAAATATAATAGCCAGGACTAGTCAAGCGCATAGAGATGCAGGATTCTGGATACGGTCGCCCTTAGAAAAAAAATTCGAGAACTTTTGGATTTTTAGGCAAAATTTGGTCAATTGGAGACATATCAAAAATTTTTTTCGGCAGGGCGATAAAAACCAAAGGGGGGACCCTTGTTGACAATTTCTTTAAATTCAACCAAAAGGGGGGGTCGCGTCCCCCCTCCCTATCTACACCCTTGGGTCTCGACTTGGGTGCTGGGTCAGGTTAATTTTTGCTGGGTCCAGTTAAGAGAACTTGAGTCTGGACCCACTCGTGGACCCTAAAAAACCCTGACTTGGAAAATTGGGGGGCGGGGGGCGGCTGTCTATACCGTCGCCCCTCTCCTAAATGTTAGATAGTAAGGTTTACACAGATTACATAATTTTTCAGTGTAGCGTGAAAAACCGAGGACCTTCGACCTTCGGCTTTCATTGAGCTAGTTGAAGTAATATATACAAGAAATTGGACACAAGAAGCACAGCATTGTTAATAAAGAATAAGCACTGCAACATAAGAATGCTAGATTAAAAAATCAGAAGCTATTTGTATGTAGTACTAGGTACTATAAATATTACAATATTCGTTTCAAGACAATAAAGCACAAACGATAACAATGTATTAAGCTAGTGTACTGTATATATATTTAAATTTATATATACAATATACATGTAATATATACGCGTACAGTACATAATATGTTAAACGCATGAGCTTTGATGAAAGAGAATTATAAAGAAGACGAAGACTAAACTAGCTACAGAGTCGCAAGAGGTTCGCCAGAACAAAATCTGAAGAAATTTTTGATTTTTAGGCCGATTGTGGTCAGTTGGAGGCCTATCGGAAAATTTTCATGGACGAACAACACAAAATTAAAAGCAAAATCCTTTGTCAAAGAATTACTGGTTCCGGTTCCGGTTCCGGTTCCGGTTCCGGTACTTGTAAAATACCGGAACCGGAACCGGAACCGGAACCAAAAAGTACCGGAACCGGAACCGGAAGTCCGGTCGATCCCTGATATATATATATATATATATATATATATATATATATATATATATATATATATATATATATATATATATATATATATATATATATATATATATATATATATATATATATATATATATATATATATATACACACACAAACTGTTAAGATTTTCGTAAGATTTTCGTGTCACTTTTTATTTCCAGTTTTTTTAAATGTATACATATATATTACATGTTTTGATAAGAGTAAAGTAGCTAATTTTGGCTAAAATGAACTACATAAGAGCTCGGGAAACCTGTTCGTGATTTCACATTAACAAATAAAGTACACGTGAATTCAACGAAGCAGCTCGAGCTCAGCCCCACTACTTTGTAGTTTGTGGATCCCAGTCATTTTCACTAAACTGCGGGTGTCATTCCAATTGAGACATTTCTGGTGAACATACCACATCAGGCAACCCTGTTCTTTCCACATTATGTGGGTATCGACCGTCTACCAACCCCGTATAGACTGCTGAGTTGTTGGAAGGAACCGCACGTGACCTTTCTCTTGGTCAAGAAAATTATTAAGATCTGGGCAGCTAGGTACTTAGGATGCAGTCCGCGAATATTTAATCTAATTAGTTACTCTGCAGCGGGTACATTAGCTTAAAAAGTTAAAACTATGGTCGAAATGGCGAAATTTAATGTAAAAGTCGAGGATTTACACCGAAAATTTTTTGACCCGAACTGACCTGCACAACCCGCGGGTTGGATAATCTCAACCCGACCCGCACCAACCCGACTCGATTGCGAACTCTATTCTGAACTTAACATATGGGCTAAATTTCACGTTAGCGCTTGCCTCTAGCCTCAGATTGCTATTAATAACCTGGAGCTGGAGCTATAACATTCCCAGTTTTAGCCAGTAACACATTTAGATATCACCCTGTATTTATACAATGAAAATTATTTTTCAGGTGCTGGTGAATCCGGTAAAAGTACGATTGTTAAGCAAATGAGGATATTGCATATTAACGGCTTTAGTGAAAAGTAAGGTGCTTGCTGTTGCTAGTTATATCTTCTATTATATAGTATCTTTTTGTTAGTGGAAGAAATATGTTTGTGAATTGGATGTGTCAAATCAAAGCTCATAGCACAGCACAATTTCGTTTCAAAAAATTAAAAAGTTTGTAAAATACGAGTGATTTTTTTCATGAATTGAAATTTGTTTTTTGTTGTTCTGGCATTGCTTGCGCTTTGAAGGCGTGTCGGTGGATCGCGTTGCAGAGCGAAAGCAGATATTTGCGTTGTAGATAGATTGACAATTTTTAGGATTTAGTCGGTGTACATTAAACTGTATCTATATATTATTAAACTGTATCTATTATATTATATTATATATCAATGAGACAGCAGTTGTAGTAGCTGTGATATGATTCTTTTCACAGTTGTCGATTCTGTTCTGACTCAAAAAACCAGGGACTGTTTTTCTTAAAACTCGAAATTGAATCGGCCTCTCCCATACAACAGAACTATAATATACATACATACTGTTTTTGTCCGCTGTGTTAGCAACTTTCAGAATAAGGCTTTGAGCAAGTGTAAACTGTTTTTAGCAATAGATACAATGTTGAACATCATGTACGGGATAGAATATGATTGGGTGTGTATTTTAGCGAAGTTTTATTTTTTGTGGATAGCTCGAAGGAAATTATATGTATTTTCTTTCCCCTTTTCAGAGAAAGAAAAGAAAAGACGCAAGATATAAGAAGAAATATACGTGATTCCATCCACGTAAGTCATCGTTCGCTTGTTATTCTGAATCTAAAGACTCGACTGATAAGTGAAATTTGTTCGGAAGATTTGTAGTTTTTAGTTTGGGTACATTTTTATGAGCTGTGGTAGTTTGTTGTTTGTTTCGACTTCAGAGAATAACTTACAAGGAGTTCTTTGCATATTATGTAGAGTGCAAGCACAATTGTAATGCGATTCAGTGTTACAGTAAAGTGCAATAACCCGACTTATACTGCACGCTATAATCGAATCGATTTGCAAGTCACTTATAGCACTGCACTTATAGCACTGTTTATTGTGCTAAAAGTAATTGATACGCATGTGTGAAACCCTCGTGCAGGTGAACTCGTGCGCTTCGCGCACTCGTGCTCCTGCACTCGGAGTTTCACAGAAACATGCGTATAAATCACTTATAGCACGCCAACCAGTGCCATAACCCATACTTGTTTGGCCACATTGTAAAGTTGATCTTTTCAAATCTCGCCTTTTTTCAAGTTTTCGGCTTGCTATTTTTTTGAAAGATTGCAAATTTTTTTAATTTAGTCAGCTCGAGTTAGTCTGAACTCCGAACCCCCTTATATAATATAGCACCCATAGATTGTAGGAGTGTAGCAGCCATAAAGTTGTAGCCGGTCAGGTTCCAGTAAATCCAGAGTTTCATTTGCTCAAAACGGTAGTGTGGCGGAAGCAGTCGATTGTGCGCAACTGTAAAACTGTTCCAGTAAAAGATAAGGCATCGTTCTTATTATTTTGTTTCATCAAAATTGATGCAGTATATACAGTTAGCAGTGAGGTCGCAAAGTCGGATATGATAAATGATATGATAAATGACGTTTTGAAAACCATTCACATATTTTGATAATTTCGCCACAATTATCAATCTGTTTGTCTAGTTAGTTTAGACAGGCTAAAAGGACATTATATTGTTGTTTATGCGCACAAAATTTAGTGTAAATTGCTTGAGTGGTTGCCACAGATGTACATGGGGGGGTCTGGGGGGGTGCAAGCCCCCCCCCAGATTTGAGATTTAGGGACAAGCCCCCCCTCAGATTTGACCCATCAGGACAAGCCCCCTCCTTGGTGCTGAAAAAAGGTGCCCGAAAACTGAAAAATCGCCCCAGATTGCAGTAAAATTGCTTCAAAAATAAGCAAAAAGCGAAAAAATCGCTAAAAACATAAGAATTTTGCAAAAAAATTGCCATTTTTAGGCAAAAATTGAAATTTTTGCTTTTTTACCAGGTCAAGCCCTCGAAACGTCGGGACAAGCCCCCCTTAAAATTTCGAAAAATCGGGGACAAGCCCCCCCAGACCAACACCCCGTGTACATGTATGGTGGTTGCGAAATAATATCTGTTTTAACTATGAAACTGTGCGGAAACTGTGAAGTACTCACTCACAGCAATAATGAGAAATTGTGAAAAATCTAGACGCTTATTTTAAAATCAAAAGAAAAACGTACCTTCATTTTTCTTTTTTCTTTTTTGTGGCAAAAAATTGTGCGTCGACACGTGTACTTTACAAGCTGGCCAATCTGATATCTAGCTTGGTTTTTTGAACTTTCATGTCCCTATTGTGTAATGTCTGGCTAAGAATTGGTAATTGGTTCAAGACGTTGGTAGATATTGGTAGTCTGGTGTCTAGCAGTAACTATTTGAAACCATACTGCGCCGGACCAGTTTCTCAGAGAACGTACTATTTCAAAGCAAAAAGCTCTCATCCTGCATCCTGCGAGCACAACTGCTTTGGCGACACTAAGTCATCACGTTGCTAAAATGCAGCATGACACGTCGGAAGTCTCTTGTTCTGCTGTTCAATTTATGTATATTTCAGGCCATAACCAAAGCGATGTCCGAAATTGATCCCCCTGTAGAATTTGAAGACCCCAGCCATTCAGAAGATTATAGATATATTTGCCAGTGTGCAATGCAGCAGGATTTTGACTATCCTGATGTTAGTTTTTCTGTCAAGTACAGTCCACCAACCCAGTTTGCTATCCCTGCTATGAGCCAGCAACATAATTAGATTATGGCAGACTTTAAAAAATATTTTTATAAGAAATGTTATTAAACCGTTAAGGGTCGCCGAATAATATTAGCAAGTATTTTTCGGGCATGGTCACAAATTCAAGAACAACTGGAGATGCTTTGTGCGGTTTTAGGATAATTTACACAGTTTTTATTACTATAATATGGTTTCTCCAGAAACGTGTGTATACACTGTTGTAAGTGCCTCGTTTGTATACACTGTAGTTTTAAAATCTACTGTTATGTACTCTCTCTTTACTGTTAACATTCTGACGATTGCGTTGTATTTAAATCAAAAGGTTGTGTTCTTTTCAGGAATTTTATGACCATGTCTTAGCCTTATGGCACGATAAAGGTGTCCTGCACTGCTTTGACCGCTCGAACGAATATCAGCTTATCGACTGTGCTAAATAGTATGTTTATTTTTAATGTCGTATATAATGTACATTGTTTTGCCATGTATCAGAGTCTTACATCTACATGTAACGAGTTCCTCCTCCCTGATTGCCCACAAATGCCCTAAATTTTTAATAAAAAAGCTGTTTTTACCCACTTTTGTTCAGATATTCGGGACTGTCTCCCCGGACCCTCGATTTTGTTCAGAGCACAGCTGTGAAGATTATGCAAAATGTAACCGAAACAAATGTTCAAGTCAATCCGTTTAGTGCGTTTGGGATGGGGAACTGGCTCTTAGGAGGAGAACGTTTTCGACAATGTGCAGTCTCATTATTGTACAAGCATTTTTTATCATGAATCGTGGTCAGTAGATTCAATGCTATTTGTGGTTATCATAATCCGGTTCTACTGAAATTATCATAGAAAAGAGCATGTCTTGCCGTTGTTCTTTGTGTGTAAGCTATATATACGTACTATAGCTATACATAGGTGCATGTTCATGTATGTGTGTGTGCGTGTGGTACATTTATGTGTACGTATATGTATTTTATGTTGAAAGTTTGTCGATTCTGAATCAGGTTTCAAACTTCTCCAAAGTGCGTCTGCGCGTGCGCCTATAAGGTGTGCGTCATTTTTTGCGCGCGAGCAGCAAAAAGAATGCCTATTGAGCCATATGCCAGCTTTGGCGCAACTAAACATAGTAACCAGTTTGGCTATATTTAGCTTCGGCCACGTTTAATAATAGCTTTCTATATATAGACCTATTTTTGTTGTGCTCTAATCACGTGCTTTTTTTTGAAAAAAAGCATTCTTTCCTATATGCAAACAATGAATATGTTGCATATATAACATAGATGTGTGTACGTATGTGTGTGTATATATCGTATGGGACTATATAGTATGCGCTGTTATATGCTTTGCTTCATATGTAATGATAATAATGATTCTAAATTGATTGATTTTACTCAGACAAGCGTGGCGAGTGTCAAACTTTTCCTGCTGTATTTATATACGTACCTGTGTATGCACATATATGGCTAAATTCACATACATACTCAGCTATAATGGGAGGTATATACGTATTACGTATGATTTCATATTTTATGAAAGCAATTCGACATTCGTACACACCTAGCTTACGACAAATTAAAGCTGCATGTATGTGTCTGGTATGTCTTGAAGTGATAAATTAAGATTCCGTACCAGAACTAACTTTAAAATTTAACTAAAGCAAGGTGGGCGCGATAGCGCATTAACCTAGAATATGAGAGCCACCCCAGATTTTAAGGGTGCAGAAAGCAGTAACGAGTTGCAGGTCGATTGCTCATTATTGCTCATTTTCTTAATTTCTTGTCTCATCTTGTTGAGCCTTGGCCGTTTCATTTGACAAGCTGAGTTTTCTTGGTCAGCTGTAAAGTGAGTTTAATAAGCTTATTAGCATTTTTTCGCTAAAAATCAGTCTCTTTTCCTTATTCTATCCAAAGTGCAGCCCTTGGTGTAAGGTCAATTTATAACAATGAATTACATATTTTACCGGCCAGGGTTTTTTTTTCAAAACGGCCAATGCTCAATTTGTGCTCATTTTTAAATTTCGATGCTCATTTTTAAGTTCGAATGCTCAAAAAATGTTAAACGTTTTTTTGCACTGATGCATTGCTAAAATGACAGGTATGTAACCGTTACAAGTCGAAGTATTTAGTAAGTAAAGACAACACAAGGTAGAACTGAGAAATTCTGTGGGGCGAGTGTTCAGTGGCGTACCCAGAAAAAATTTCGGAGGGGAATGACTTTTCGATTTTTGGTATTAGATTAAATTGCCCTTTTTGGCAATTTTAACACTTATAAAAAAAATGACGATTTTTTAAATTGTTAGACCGAATGTGGTCAACTAGAGACGTATCAGAAATTTTTTCCGACAGAAATTTTAAAACAAAAGATGGTAAAGTCCATCAGACAGTGTATTACACAAGTAAATGTAGCATAATATACTCGTGTACTGTGTAGACATGTAAATGCAGCATAATGTACTCGTGTATATATACATGCATAGGCTTCGACGAAAGATAACAATAAGGAATAGGAAGCCACAGAGTTGCACGGGTTTGGGGGCGGCAGCCCCCAGAAAAGATTAGAGAAAATTTTGATTTTTGGACCAAATTTGGTCAATTGGAGACGTATCGGAATTTCCGGCGAGCCAAAATCGAAGAGGGGACCCTTGTTGATATTTTCTTATGAGTTATGAGTTGACCAAAAGGGGGGGTACGCCCTTGATACGTCCTGTATCCAGGTCGTACGTAACCAGAATTTTGAGAAAAAAGAAATCGCACCTAGGACAATTTTTTTTTAAATATAGCAAGTTTGCAAAGGGGTGGCAGCCACCAATAAAACATGCCGAATTTTTAAGAAAACAAACCTTTGAAACATGCAGGAAAAAGCCAACAGTGCGCAACTTCGAGCACTGTGAAAATTTTTTTGCTTCGCCGATCCAACAGGGGGATTCCTCACGTGGCTACGCCCTTAGCCTGATATATATACTGACTACTGGATCTGGGTTTATTTTTTGGGCCAAAACGTTAGCATTGGCGAAAATTTTTGAGAGTTTGCTAAAACTTTTTTGGTCGTTTTAGCCAATTTGCTAAAACAAATTCGGCTGAAAAAATTTCTGATAACTCTCCAATTCACCAAATTTTGTCCAGAATTAAAAAAATTTTCTATGTGTCCACAATTGACTGTTTTTTGCTATTAGACGCGAATATTTTCCTTGAGACCATAGATGCACATAGGAGGAGGGGGGTATCCCCCCCCCCTCAGACACTAAGCACCCCCCACGCCCACCCCCTCTCTGATTGCCGAAAAATATGCCAAAATTGAGTAAATAATCGAGAAATCGCAAAAAATTTTCGGCCGCAGCCAAAAAAGTGCCCCAAAAATGTGTAAAAATTCGAAAAATTGCCAAAATTGAGCAAATAATCGAGAAATCGCAAACAATTTTTGGCCGTAGCCAAAAAAGTGCCCCAAAAATGAGTAAAAAAATCTAAAAATGCAAAAAAATGTTGACTATCGCCGGAAATTAACCAACACCAGGACCACCTCCCTCTCCGCCAGGGGTCGGGCTCGAGCACCCCCCTCACCGATTGCTCCCGTGCTTGTGACTACAATTTGCACACTTCTGTAACAATGGTTCACACATAACATAGTGATCCAGTCAAATATGTTTCTGTTGTTCAATTTTTCAGGATCAGTTTGATAATTGACTGAAAACTTTCGCAAGCCTTGTTGGGAGAGACATTCCGATCCGTCAAAGTGTGTATTTTGGAATAATTAAGAAAATTCGGCCTTGCCATGGGATGGGAGCTGCTATAATGTCAATCCAGGACATTTGCTGCTTCATACGGTTCATGCATTCTAATCAAAATAACTCTAACTTTTTTTAAAGCGGCCGCCGTCAAATCCCTGCGATTGAATGGCTTAATGGTCTTGCATTTGCAATGCAAATTTTTGAGTCAAAATTGCAAAAAGTGCGTTTTAATCCTTTCTGTCCAAGTCATTCTCCTCCGAAATTTTTTCCTGGGTATACCACTGCTTAGTCACTTGTGACAAAATTAAAATGGAAGTTAATTGAAGCTAAATAAACGCTTTGAAAATGTGGCTAAAAATTTTGCTATTGGCTAAAAAATTTTCGGAGCTTTTAGCCACTTTGCTAAAACTTCCTCGCGAAAAAATAAACCCAGTACTGGATACATAAGCTGAGACAAAAATCCATGAAAAATAAAGTGATGGTCAAGCACTTCCCTGCTTGGCAACATAAATAGAAACAATATCTAATGATCTTATTTGGATCAATCTGGGACATCCCGAAAAAGGTTCCGACCCACCGGAAAAACTAAAGGGGCGGACACTTCGGTAACATGACTCGGGGAAATTTTTCAGAATCTCAATTTTTTATCCTGGTGACGTCTTTGGGCAATAGCAACAATGCTCATTCGATGCTCATTTTTATTTTTCAATGCTCATTTATATGTTCCAATGCTCAAATGAGCACAAATTTGAGCAAAAAAAACCGTGTTACCGGCTATATATACTTATCAGTAAAAGCGAAATTTTTGTAGCTCCATGTGTTTAAAATTTGCCCACAAGATTATTTCTGTGAAGGCGAATCGCAGATGTAGAAAAAACTAGTACCAAACGGTGTATTCAAACCGGGGACGGCTAAAAATTTAATTTTAATAAATAAGCAACAGAAAAGTTTTCGTGGCCACACATTGTTCCTTGCTCCGTTTGACTAAAATTTTTGTGATGACTGACGAAAGCCAAAGGGTGCACAGATGTAGAGGGGGGTCTGAGAAGGGACAAGCCCCCCCTTATTTGAGAACCCTGGGACAGGCCCTTCCCTGCATATTCGACCCATTGAGACAAGCCCCCCTTTTTGGAGCTGAAAAACGATGCCAGAAAAAACCCAAATTTGCCCCAGATTGCTGTACAATTCTCCGCTCCTATCACTTTAAAATTCTTTAAAAATGAGCACATAGCAAAAAAATCGCCCAAAATACCAAAATTTTTCAAACAACTGTCCCTTTTTAGGCACAAATTGGAAAATTTTGCGTTTTTGTGACTGAGTTCAAGTCACCCAAACGTCGGGAGAAGCCTTCCCCCAGACCGAGACCCCGTGTACATGTATGGGGGAGGGTGCGAAATTCATTTGAAATTTTCAGAAAATCTTTCAGGGGCAAAAATGTTTTTCCGTGATTATAGCAAACCAAACCGGGTGGGCATCCTTGTGTGTATACGCTTTGTATCCTGGCATATTTTTAGGCAAAATTTTATGGGGGGGGGGCAGCCCCGCCTATGGATGGCGGGGCGCTGACCAAAATGGGAGGAGCACCAAATTCACGATAAAACAATATTTTTAGGCGGAGAAAGTGTTATTATACGTTGAATGTTACGTTTTTATACGGCGTTACAGCTACTGCTACACTGATATTAAATGTAGCAAAAAAGGACCCAAAACCCTACCAAAGCGACATCGCTGCACCTAAAAAGTCGCCAAAACGTCCTTTCGATAAAAATTTTGGGCTATGGGGTCACCCCATCTGAAATGGGGGGCTCAAAATGGGAGAGGCGACCAAAATGGGGCGGCTCCGGACCTGGGTTTTTTTTAGGCCATAGCTAAGGCCATGGCCTAAATTTTTTCGGATTGGCCTAATTTTTTTCTGCGATTGAGGCCAGCTGGCCTAAACTTTTTTAGCTGCGGATGCAGAAAAAATTTCTGATACGTTTCCAATTGGCCAAATTTGGTCTAAAAATCAAAAATTTCTCCCATTTTTTTCTGGGGGCTGCCGCCATCAGACCCCTGCGACTTTGTAGCTTACTATACCTTGTTATTATCTTTCATCAAAGCTTATGCATGTATACACAAGTACGTTATGCTGCATTGGCATGACTACACCAGTATATTATGCTACATTTACTTGTGTAATAGACTGTCTGATGTGACGTTTCCATCTTTTGTTTCAATTTTTGTCCGAAAAAATTTCTGCTACGCCTCCAGTTGACCAAGTTTGGGCTAATCGCCAAAATTTTTTCTGGGGGCTGCCGCCCCCAGACCCCTGCAACTGTGCGGTTTGCTGATCTTGCGTTTGTAAGGCGTGTTAAAATTGCTAAAACGTGCGTTTTAACCCATTACAAAAAATTGAAAAGTCATTCCCCCCGAAATTTTTTTCTGGGTACGCCACGGTAATGTATAGTTTGTAGCTGTTTTATGGTAGAAAAAATGTCATTTATTGTGAATTTAGGGTCCGCAATATAAAAAATTTTCTGGATCCTCGCCAATCCGCCAGCTGTTGTGTATTTTTTGATAATTTGTGCTCCAAAAAAATTGTAGATGCCTCTGTAGTAACAAAAATAGCATTATTTTTGAACGAATTTTGCTAGTGTGTGTCGTTTTTTGTGTTAAAATTGCTATTAAGTGCAATTTAACACTTTTAAAATTCTAAAAGTCGATTCCCTCCAATTTCTGGCTACACCACTGTACAATATACTATGCTTATTTTTGTAAATAAGTTTTGCAAAAATGCAAAAAATGAGTTGGCCTAAGCTTTTTGTCAATTGGCTTAAAGAAATTTTGGACCTGAGGCCAAGTGGCCTAAACTTTTCAGACCAAAAAAAACCCTGCTCCGGACCAAATAGTGGGGGGCGCCCCCCCCCCACTAAAAATATGCCAGGTATCAGCTGAAAAACAGTGTTATTCTAGCGATGTGTAGTCATTTTAGATTGCATAAAAGCCATTTTCCACAGGCTACTTACTTTACCTATGTAAAAATATCTTGTCAGTTGTCAGGCTAACTGTGCGCGCAGATTTTTTAATTATTAAGCGAGTAGAAATCAAGACATGGACAGGTGGGTGGGAATTTATGAAATAGAGAGTGGAGACAGAGAAGTGTATGTATATTATGCTTAATGTTTTAGGCTACCGATGATATACAATATACATTATAGTTAAGTCTGACCAAAGAATGTTGAACACTCTAAGAGAAAACAGGTGCCGTGATTTCAGATGTTACTCGCTAGACTCTTGATCGCTGAAATTAGTTATTTTCAAATGAAATCACATGTTCTGTTTTGTCTCGGTGTTTAGTCTCAATTTAGTCCGGGGGGGTGCATCTCCGATATTGTGAAAATGCGAATTTGTTTGCAGTATTCTGATATTGTAGTTTTTCAGTTAATTTGCTTTATTTTTAAATTATAGCATTTTACAGCAGTTTCACTTTCACCTTTTTTCTCAGCGGCGAGGAGTTGTTTGTATATGTATATATATGAAAGCGTCTAAGCGTGTAGACTGTATAATAGTCATGATCGGGGGTGGACGCGGGTTTGAATTTTCGACCCGCGACCCAACCGAACCCGCGGCTCGACACTCGTAGGGAACCCGCGACCCAACCCGAGCCGTAAAACCCGGCTCGCGCGCGACCCCACCACTCCATAAACATACCGTACCTGATAATTAATTGTTTTTAGCTGTTGCCCATGTATAATTTCAATTTGGAAAGCTCGCTTCTGTACCTACATAGTTTGCATTGCTACATATGTACCTTAAACGAATGGTTCTAAAACATGGTACTGAAATTTCTGTAAAATTGGAGGCCGACATAGTGATCTTTTAGGTTTCGCGGGTCGGAAAAAAAATAGTCTACCCACGCAGCCTGAAGTGGGTACCCGCGGGTCGACCCACGGCTCAAATTTTTCGATCCAACCCAACCCAACCCGCGGGTATATACCCACGACCCGCGTCCACCCCTAATCATGATGTTTAAGAGGGTCTCGGTTCTATCTGCCCAAATATCAAATTTTTTTCAATATATATGTATGTGTATAAAAAAATTGATTTCTATTGAGAAAAATTGTGTGTTAATCTGCCCACAGAAAGGACAAAGCAAGGCCTTGTTGCGTGCTCGCCATGTTTCTGTTCTGACTTTACCTGCAGACTGTGTATACTTTTTGTCGGCACGCTGCAGTGAACAGGTTGGGTTGGCAAAAGCCTGACCGTCGCGCCAGCCTAGGCTAAGGCCAAGCGGCTTCGGCTGTGTGCTTGTTTTCACATTCTAAGCTGCTTCCGCCTCTATATCTGCTTATATGCGGTATATAAACATATCCATGTATGTATATATGCGAATGGGTATATACATACATAATATATACGTATATGCATCTTGCGCGTATAAAGTTGGTTTTATCTCTATGAGCGCCGTGCGGCGTTTATTCTCTTAGTCTAAATAGTTCTATATTTGCTGCTATTATTAGTTTTTCTTGCTTCTATTTTAAGATCCACGCGTGGCTAAATTTAGAAGCTAAGCTTGATATGCTTGCATATATTAGGAATGCTTATGTCATGTGTGGGGGCTGTCTAGTCAAATATAAATTAAATAGAAGCAAGCCAGGATGCAGCATGCTGTATATAAATACGTATTATAAAATATACGTACGTTTTCGTCTGTATAACGTATTGTACGTATAGACACAAAGGTGTGTGTATGTATGAAAAAATATGCACGTATATATATCTCCATGAGACACCACTGGGGTTTCCCTGCCATTCAATATGACGCCACTTCTGAACTCACTGGGGTGTCACTAGTGATCGACGTGGTTCTATGCCAGGTTGCGCTTCATGTGACATCGTGTGGTGTCACAGGAGAACCACGGAAAATCCCCACGTTTTTACCCATGAAACAGGCTTGAAATAGAGAAAAAGATTGACGTAGGTAGACATTTTTGCCATGACTGATCGGCAAACCTTCAGTGGAAGAGTATTATGTAATTAATTTAGCAAATAGAGTAGACGTCAAAAGCTATTTTTTATTTTAGCTTCCTTGACAAAACACCAGAAATCAGAAAACCTGATTATACCCCTTCCGAGCAGGTAAATTAATATGTTCTTCGAGCCACTAAAAATGATGTCATGTTGATTCCGATGAAAAAATGGATCGTGTGTTGGAGTTGAGCTTGATTGTGGGTTATTTGCTGCATTCAGGCTTAAACCTGAGGTTCCAATAAAATACGTGCGAAGTCGAGGATTCAGTTTCTGTATTGGTTTGGATGATGCCAACCACCGTGTATTTTATAGATATAATTAGATATAATATAATAATAACATTTCGGTAAATATGCAATAATAATGTGTCTGATGGTATTGGGATGGCGTGTCCTTTCTAACTTTTTTTGAAGATACATGGGACAAGTTTTAAAATCTAAGAATGATACAGTTTTCAAACAGTGCGTGCGGTCTAAACGCGTGCAGTTTAACGTGAGTTTTACTAATTTTTCGTTGTTTGTTTGTATTTCAGGATATACTGCGATGTCGTGTGATGACAACAGGCATTTTTGAAACCAAATTCGAAGTAGACAAAGTCAAATTCCAGTACGTTTTTTATGCAATTTATTGTTTTTCACTATACAGTTTACTTTTGATATATTTAGGGTTTGTTTCAGTTTTCTAAGTTCTAATTTTTCATGTCTTAAATTTTTAGATTTTTCTACCTGTTGGTTGAACAGCGGTTCGATTCAAGTAACTTTCTTAATACCTAGCTTTGATCTAGGTTTCTATCTAATGCTTACCCTTTGACCAACGGTCAAGGGTAAGCAGAATCCTAAATTCAAGCCAACATTTTCAAAATAGCAAATTTTTACTCTAAAACACGTAATTTTGGCCAAAATCAGGGTTGGCGCGACAGCGCCCAACCTTAGAATAGGAGAAAAACCACTCAATGCGGATTTTTGAAATTTAATTTTTTAATAACTTAAAATATATGCAAGCGGATGACTTTTAATTTGGTGTGTGTATCCGCCTAGTGGAAGGCTATATGCCTGCAAAATTTCAGAGAGATTGGTTGAGTCTAACTTGAGATATGAAAAGTAGACTTTTGCAAACTTGACACTTTCCCTCTTTTTTTTTATGTCAACAGCTCTATCTAACCGGACGCTTGTGGGGTTGTCATGTTTATATGTTTTTCACATTTAGTTACAAAAAAGTTACAAAGTAACGAGCCATTTTTTTCAATTTTGTCCCCGTTCGGTCTCTGCTGGGAGGGGGAAACTCCTTTTTTGGGGTTCGAAAAAAGTCCCGAAAATTTCTAGCCAACTTTTGAGAAGTCACGCAAGTGAGGTAGCCTTCATCTCTTGCATGCTGGGTAGGGTAGTGGTGCTATATAGTGCATCAGCTATTTTGAAGTCGATCGTGTAACTGTAGCGCTATGAGCAGTACAGCCAAGACGGTTATAGCTGGAGGTCTGTCGTTTTGTATGCGAATATAAACCCATATACTGTACATTGCAGGGTGCCACTAGTTTTGCTGTCAGATTTTCCTAGCAGCCAGAACTGGTGCACCCCCCTCTGGCAGCCTGGAAAACATGGTTTTTCCTGACTTTGTCAACGTATAACGTTTTAATGGCTAATCACTCATACTGCATTGTTATTACGACACAGTATATAGGTGGAGGGCTGTCAGTTGATATTGTTTGGTCAGCGTCGTGTATGGTGTTTCACTTTGGCACTCCAAGCAAATTGGCTGAAGTCTCGGGTCTCATCAAAAAGTGACCTGGGGTACTTTTGGGGTCAAAAATTTTTTCGAGTTTTTTTCATAAAATCTCGCTTCTAGGGGTTATTTGGGCCCCTGAACACGAATCTGGGGTTGGTTTTTGTCTAGGACCTTTCTGAACCCCGCTACGGCCCCCCAGGGTACCCCCCTAGGGGGTCCTAAGGGGTCAAATTTTCGATATTGAGATTTTGGTGTCTCTCGGGGTAATTTGGGCCCCTGAACACGAATCCGAGGTCAGTTTCTGTCTAGGACCTCTCTGAATTCCGCTACGGCCCCCCAGGGCACCCCCCCCTTGGGGGTTCTAAGGGTCAAATTTTCGAAATTGAGATTTTAATGTCTCTAGGGGTAATTTGTGCCCCTGAACACGAATATGGGGTTTGTTTTAGCCTAGGACCTTTCAGGACCCCCTATGGCCCCTTCAGGGTACCCCCCCCTAAAGGGGTCCAAATGGGGCAAATTTTCGACATTGAGATTTTGAAGTTGATAGGGGTAATTAGAGCGCCTGAACGCGAATCTAATGTCCATGTTTGTCTAGGACAAACCCCCCGACGACCCTCCCCCCACTGGTACCCAGAGTACCCCCCGCCGCCCCCTGGCATATTTTTAGTGGGGGGGGGGCTGGGGGGGGCAGTTTGGTCCGGAGCCCCCGCCCCATTTTGGTCCGACTCCGGAGCCCCCCATAACCAAATTTTTTTCGAGAGTGTTTTAGCGACTTCTTAGCAGTAGCGATGTCGGTTTTTTGGGTATATTTTTGCTAAATTTCGTATTAGTGTAGCTATAATAACGTATGAAAATGTAACATTTCACGTATAACATCCAATTTTTCGTGTAAAAATAGTGTTTAATCGTAAATTTGGTGCGCCCCCCCATTTTGGTCGACGCCCCCCCATCCATGGGGGGGCTGCCCCCCCCCATCGCGCGCCCCCCATAAAATTTTGCCTAAAAATATGCCAGGCCCCCAAGGGGTACAGAGGGGTCAAATTTTCCAATCACGATTATGATGAGCGATGAGGGATAATTTGTACCCCTGAACACGAATGCGAGCTTTATTTTTGGCTTGGACCGTCTTGGACTCCACTATGGCGTTTACAGTAAGGGGTCGTTTGTCAGGTAGAAAGGGTTGCGGAGAAATAGCGACCGATGTAGATGTTCACCTGCCCAGGGCCGTCAATTTTTCTCAACTTCCCTCAATTAATATCACGATTTCTTTTTAGGTACATATAGTTTTTTTATGCTGAATACGAAAATGAATTTTTTTACGAAATACAAGTTGTCATGTCATTGGTTTTGACTAAAGCGGAAAAACGCATTGGATTATTATAAAAATGCCCCCATTGGGCACCACTGAGGTTAGAATAGGAGGTTCTAAAGCGGAAAAATGGAATCTTGCTCGTTAAGGATAATGGACAAGTTTGCTGTGAATAGGAAAAATTCATTTTGTTAAAGTTGGTGGACAAGAGCGATCAGAATAGCCAGCCCCATGACACATTAGCGGTTTCCGCACCCTATTCGCGCGAATTATAAAGTCAATATAATTAGTCTTTTTGCCTTGTTGGAATTGAAAAGGTTTGTGTACACTTGGTGGACCGATGCAGAAATTACTGTTGACCAATAACGGAAATTGACAATAAATATTAACTAAATACCAAATAGACTAACTTTTCAGCGTGTGCCAGGTGCGGTACGGACATCACAGTATTTATTACGTTGTAATAATTTTACCAATCAATATATGGTTTGTATTCTAGTTATCGTATGCGATTATTTTAATGAGATCAAACTACAAGTGATTGATACTCGCTCTATCGACGCTAGAGACGAAATACTTTAAAGTTTCTTCTTGTCTGGTACAATGTATCCGACGTAACATTGACGTTTTCGGAAGCTGGCGGTTGCGAATGATTCGCGCGAATAGGGTGCAGAAAGCGCTAATGTGTCATGGAGCTGGCTATTCTGATCGCTCTTGTCCACCAACTTTAACAAAATGAATTTTTCCTATTCACAGCAAACTTGTCCGTTATCTTTAACGAGCAAGATTCCATTTTTCCGCTTTAGAACCTCCTGTTCTAACCTCAGTGGTGCCCAATGGGGGCATTTTTATAATAATGTTTAAAAACCGTCAACTTTTTCGCTGAAACACGGTCATTTTTTGTCTGACTTGGTCCAAGGGCAGCAAAACTATCGGTACAGGGCCCCCCCATAAATCTCCCTGTTAAGGAATGAAGGGAAGTATTCTAACTGCAGTTAGAAATTTAGCCTTGTAGAGTACAGAATTTAGCTACGGGGAATAACTTAGAAGACCCAACGCCAAAATAAGTTTTTTTGGAAAATACATGATGGAATAAAATCATGAAGTATGAACTGAGCCAGAACCTAACCACCTATTCTGAGTCTGCCGATTCCCACTATATGAGCAAATCAGCAGGCCTAGCTTCGGTGACTTGCTCAATTACTTATCATTAAATCACGTGAAAAGTTGTGGTTGAGCCTATAGCCCGGTTCATACTCGTCCTTGACCTCTTGTCCTTATGGTTTTGTCTTTATGGAGTTCCATGACAACTGCATTCCAAATCAGCCAGTTTTTCGATGAAGAAAGTAGAGGCGACTTATCGTATGCAAGAAAGCATATAACCAAACGCTTCTGTCATTTTTCGCAGCAGCTGGTTTAAATTTGTCCTTGTCCCTGTCCTTGTGTCCTTAAGGTTTAAGCCCGGTTCATACTCGTCCTTGTCCCTATCGTTTTGTCCTTAAGCGATTCCAAGAAAACTACCTGGCTAATTGAGTTGATGTTTCCCTTGAGGCAAGTCTGGGTCACATCCAGATCGTATGCAAAAAATTAGCCCAACCGCTTTTTTTACTAAATTCGTCACTGCAGCTGATCGAAATTTGTCCTTTTTCACTGTCCTTGTGTCCTTTAAGGTCAAGTATGAACCGGGCTTTACTCCTCTTTAGCCTGTGCTCTGTTGCATGTAATTTGCCATTGTTCTATGTCAGTATGTTCGATGTGGGGGGCCAGCGTGACGAGAGGCGAAAGTGGATTCAGTGTTTCAATGACGTGACGGCCATTATTTTTGTCTGTGCCTCATCCTCCTACAACATGGTCCTCATGGAAGACCCCACGCAGAACAGACTCAGAGAGTCCCTTGACCTATTTAAGTCTATATGGAATAATAGGTTAGTCCATATGCAAGGGATAACTGTTGACTTGCTCATGTTTATATAGTTAAATAGTTTGTGGAAAAATAACCTTTTTCTAGCACCTCTAAAGTACTGGCTGTTCTGTAATTCACCATCATAAAAAATTGTTCTAAAAATATAAAAAGATTTAATGTTGATAAATTACTGACATATTTAATTGGCTTCCAATATGTGCCGCAACTAAAAACAGTTTTAGTTTTTAAAATTAATAATATTTATTTTTCTCAACATGCTCGTTTTCACAACTATACTAGAAAAAGTATACTATCCCAGTACCAGATATGGGAGTATGGGACTTTTATTAGTAGTGGTAGTTTTACTTAGTTTTCTAATATTTTACCAGTGATATTTTTAGGTGGCTGAAAACAATTTCGGTTATATTATTTCTGAACAAACAAGACCTGTTAGCAGAGAAAATTAGGGCTGGCCGATCGCGACTAGAAGACTATTTTCCCGAGTTTGCCAATTATCAAACACCCTCCGATGGTCAGTTTTTCTGAAATTTTCATTATCCTGTAACTGCTGTGTGCTTTTTTTGTTAGATTTCAACTGTAGTAGTGAATAAATTTTCGTGGAATTTGTTTTATATATACTTTTGCGATAGTTTATTATGTTATGTGTTACAGTGATTGTCTGAAATATCATTCTGTGCTTTATCAAGTCTAGCTAAGTCCAAGGCACTGATTGGTTATATAAAACATTGAGAGTGTGACTTTCAGTGAAATTATGACTGACTTCTAGTTCTAGTGAGTCACTGTATTTTAACACATTTGCTAGCGTAATCGTTATCGTACCCTGTCAAGAAACTGTGTGCCAGCAGTAAACGTAAAAGTGTAACGCATTTTCTAGCTTCATTTTAGCTTAAGTTTTTATTATGAGGGCACTCTGTTGTAGAGGATCATTTCACGGATATTTGTTTTCAAATAGCTATCAACTTAATCAATTTAATTAGAGTAAATGTTAATCATTATCAATACAAGACTGATTAGTTGGCGCCAGACGGTTTATGATTCTGAGCAAATTCAGTTATCACATTTACATTATTGGTAAAGTTCAAAATTAATTGATTTCAATGCTGTTCTTGTTTTAGCTCAATTTGATCCGAGTGAAGATCCGAATGTAGTGCGGGCCAAATATTTTATTAGAGGCGAATTTTTGGTATGTTTTTTCTTCATTTCAAGGGGTATTCTACTTTGTTTTTCATTTTTAACTGGTTATTTATTTATTGCTTGTTGCTATGCTTTTTCTTATTATTGTGATTACTTTTTTTACATTTTTATGTGGGCATGGTTTTCTGTTTATTAGCGTTTTCGGAATTGCACTTACTGACTGTCAATATTACTGCACTTAAATTTTAGTTTTACTTTTTTTTGTCTTCTTGACTGACATCTCTTTTCTTTATACTTGAACCCTATATTTTGCTGATTTGCTTACAGTGCTTCTCTGTTTTCGACGATCGAACTGAAGTCAAATAGCACCATGTTTTCGTATTATTTCCCGCAAAATCGCAGAATTACGAAACGATAATTGGTTTTCTGCCTTTTCATGCTCACCTTAGTTCTAAAAGGTTTTTGTGAAGCGATACACGTCTTTCTATGTTTTATGCCAAACTTGTTTTTCATTGTATGACATCGAAATTTTGCACTGTTAGTTACTGAATTTTGCTCATTTTTGACGAAATAGTAGATTTTTAGTTAAACTTACTGCGCATTAAGATTAAGGTTTAAGATTGCATTGCGCTAGCTTGTATTCGGGCAGTAATAACGCAGACCAAACGCAAAAACCAGCAAACCAACTACACAATTTTTTGTATTAGCGTGCAGTTTGCACACTTATCCGTTATTAAGATGTAAAATCTACACGCTGAAAACATATTATCCAGTCTCTGAGATTAGGAATGGTATTTTCAGCATGTCAGATTTAAATTTTTGTGTGAGAAAATTCTGAGTTTGAGTCTGAGAACAAAAGAAGCCGATTTGAAAATAATTCGGTGAGCCCTGTCCAGATCTATGTTTCGTGCTCCACTATACTGCTATTATTTCATTTTAAGTTAAATTCGATTCAAAGTGTAATAATTAAGCGATAGCTTTCAAATTTTGGCTGCGATTGCTTTAGTCATGTATATTTAATATTTAACTCGTCAAAAAGTCCTCTGTATTAATTGCCACTATGTAAATCTGCTTATCTGCAGTGAAGGATTTGTAGCTTCTTTTTCCAAACTTTCGCTTTGCATTATGTATAATTATTTTTTTCAGCTTCTTTTTTTGTTTAATTTCAGAAACTAATGCATGATTATTTTTTAATTTTAGTTTCTTTTTTGTTTAATTTCAGAAACTAATGCATGATATTGACTATAGATCGCCGCGCACAGGCGAGCAACGGCATATTGTCAGTTGCTTGGTTCGGCCTGTTCCCAAAGTGGAGCAGAATCAGTTCTTGTCAGCTTCCAACTTGAATATGACCAGTGAACAACTACGGTCGTCTTTTTCACGCTCATCTATGGCCATTCATGGCTACAAATATCTCTACCCGCACTTTACCTGCGCTGTTGACTCGGAAAATATCAGACGCGTGTTCAATGATTGCCGAAATATTGTGCAGCGAATGTACATCAGTTCTTATATGATGAACTGACATGAAACTGAGCTGAATTGATTGAGAACTAAAGTCTGACCAAAACTTAGTGTGACCCCAATTCAACTTGCGGCGTAGGTTGTAAAATAATGACGGGCTGGGCCGATGCAGATTACGGATTCACAAATCCTGACCCATAGATTGGAAAATAGTTTCAGCAGTATTTCACAAATAATATCTATTTAACAGATTTTGTCCCTTTTCCTGCTTTTTTCAGCATAATTTTGCATGATTTATTTTTTTACATTTCTTTTACTATACTCCGACTGCTTTATGTATGCAGCTTGCTTTTGACGTTTTCTGGGTGGACTGTTGCGTTATCGGTTGCAGGTTCGTGGCTTTGAATTTATTTTTATTTTTTTGTTTTTTGCTGTGTAAATTTGTTTTTTTAGAAATCCATGCATTTAATTCGACATGTATCCCAAAGGAATGTTATAGTATTGACAATTTCCGCTTTTCAGATAGTTTGCTCGGATTATTTTGACAAACTTTTGCAAAGTAAATTAAAATTGTAAATTGCGCTCAACCTGTTTATTAAGCTAATACTTTGATGCACATGGTGGAGGTGGCGGGTGCGGTTCGGTTAAAAAATACTTGCGGTACGTCTCCAAAATTACTGATCAAATTCGAGCTAAAGTCAATAATTTATCTAGGAATTTTTTAGATTTCCCCTTCCCCTCAGAAGTTAGTTTTTGCCTTAAAATTCAAAACTAGTATTATTTTTACTTTAAAAATAAAAAATCATCGAAAAGTTATATCTTTAAAATTGTTTCCTGTGCGTGGCCGTGGGCACCCCCTGGGCCCCTGACCCCCCTTTAGGTTCGATCCCCGTGCATCTCCGGCCAGCACCTTTTCCACTGGAGAACTAATTCAGCTAAGATTGTGAGTAAAGTATGGTAGTAGTGTCAGTGTCGTCTTCCAACCATTGTGTTGTTTTAGCGCACAAGCACAGCAGCTGGGGACGGTCGCCACCATTGCTATCCGCATTTCACCTGCGCCGTGGATACGGAGAATATACGACGGGTTTTCAATGACTGCCGTGATATTATTCAACGTATTCATTTGCGACAATATGAATTGCTATAATATAATATATATTATTTAATTAATATAATAATTCTTAATATTACTCCCAGTCCTGCTACTGTTATTCTCCTGTAAATTACAGTACTTTATATTCGTTCATTCATGCATTCATTCATCCATTCATTCATTCATCCAGTCATTCGTTCGTTCTGTACTATCATCGCTACTATTAAATGATACTGCTGATGCCGTCGCACGTCCCGCACCAACTTACTCTATCCCCCAAATTACTGCCGGTTTGGTCGCGTTCGGTCCGCTGCTGCAGTGGTTGCTACCCTACCATTCATCGATTCTGCCACTACTACTATTACTACTACGTTACGTACGTCCATTCAGTAAATTACAAAAGCTGTTGCTGCTCGACTGTCAATCATAATGCTTGACTGCATTTTGCTTATGCCGCTTAATCCGGTTTTAACCGCTTCAGCTGGTTTGTGGAGTTAATGGAATTACTACGAAGAATGCGGCAAGCAATACTTGCTTTGTCGTCGCCCCCTCCCACCCCCGGCCCGCGAATGATTTGGTAATAGCGGCTGTTCATCTGACCTGACCCCTATTTGACCTTTGCCCTCCATTCAGTCATACTGGGATCTGATTGGTCGCTCGCTCCTGTCCGGCCGCCTCTGTTTTGATTGGCTGACTACTACTGCTATGTTAATAACTGCTGTAATAATTAATTAATTAACTACTACTGCTGCTGCTACTATTACTACTACACCATACTTTACGTATGCACATACAACGGATACTATACTGCGTATAATTTTCTTTTCCATAATTTCCCTGCGTAACAAAACAAGGAACATACATATTACATGCATACATAGTACACAGTACACACACAAGGCGTTACAGGTACAATACTTCTGTATTTTCTGGGTAGGAGTAGAAGATACGGCATTTTGTGAAAAAATTGAGAAGAAAATGGAAAAAGTATTTTTATCAGATTTTCACATATGTTGGAAAAGAAGGTATATATTTTTGTCATTATTAATCTTTTCCGCTTACATATTTGTTGTCCTGATAATTTTCGTGATTTTATTTTTTCACATCCAATTCTACACGCTGGCTAAAATTTTCAAAATAAGTAAAATTAGGGACTGTTCGGAAATGAAAGGAAAGGAACGGAAAGAAGTTCATTTCTCGTCTTAAAAATGCCGTTACTAATCCGGTTTAAACGTACTTTAGGGTGCTGGTAAAAGAATTTAATAAGTTTAGCTTTAATAACTCTAATGCCCTTTTCCCACTAGGGATAACACAGGGTTTTTTTTTCAAAAAATTTTGTGTGCATGATTGTGCAAAATTTTAATTTTAGTGTGCAAAATTTTATTTTTCTGTGCAAACTGTAAATCATACATGTAACGGGGTCAAAATTTTGGGGGGGCCTCTCCGGCCAAATTTTGGGGACCCTCCCCCCCAGATCGACCAAAAATACCCTAAATTCTGCAAAATTTTCCAAAAATTTCGCAAAACAGTGCCATTTTTTCAAAATTTTGCTCAAATCTTGGGGACCCTCCCCCCCGGGTCCTCGATTTTGGGGGGGGGGTCCCCCCCATCCCCCCCCTCATACATGTATGCTGTAAATGCGTTTTCTTCGCCTATATAGAAGCAAATATACGCGTTTTTATACCTTTGGATACCTAGGTACGATCAGTGGCGTACCCAGACAATAATTTCGGTGGGGGGGGGGAATGACTTCGACTTTTGTAATGGGTGAAAAGGCACTTTTTAGCTATTTTAACACGCATAAAACGCCTTACAAACGCAAGATTACTGAACCAAGAAGTAGCAGGGGCTGGGAGCGGTAGCCCAGAAAAAAATTGATAGAAATTTAGATTTTTATGCCAAATTTGGTCAATTGGAGACGTATCAGAAAATTTTTCCGGCCGGACCATAAAAACCGAGGGGGGGGGCCCTTGTGTAAATAATCACTTGGTAAAAATTTCAGGGGGATTCCCACCATCCACCCTGGGTACGCCCTTGGATGGTTGTTGCTATGTTTATGTTGGCGTGCTGAAATTCTAAATATTGGAAATTAATGGCATTAGAACAATGGCTGTCAGATGTAGATCCAAGAATTTTTTTGAGCGAAGATAACCGACCCATCTTCCTTGACTTAATCTTGCAAAAATGTGTATGCCATAATTGGCGCCTGGCAGGGGTCTCGGGGCGGCAGCCCCCAGAAGCCACAGCTTTTGTGAAATTTTGAAATAAAATTTGCATTAAAAAATTTTTTCAATAAAAAGAACTTTAAGCAACACTTTGTTGACGAATCTGGGTGATTGCGGTGTCCAGGGGAGGCAGTCCTAAGAAGCCAGAGCTTTTGTAGGATTTTGAAATAAATTTTGCATTGAAAAAGATATTCATCAATATTTGTTTAGGAACCTTGGTCATTGCTGGCATCTGGGGCGGCAGTCCCTTAAAAAATGCAGAAATCTTTTATTGTTCGGGCAAAATTTGTTTAATTAAAAACGAAACAGAATTTTTTTGGCCGGCCCATAAAATTCAAAGGGGGACCCTTGTGTAAAGTTTTACTGGGAAAAAATTTCTGGGGCGGAAATTATTACCATCCGCCCTTGGTATATATGCCCTTGTTACGTTATATGCATAAAATCATATGAGTGGCAGATCTAGAAAATTTTCAGGTTGGGTGGAGCAATTCCCCCCCACTTCGTGAGATAGTTTAGTTGTGGAGGTCTGGGGAGCTAGAGACTTTTGACGGCGTATAACGCGATTTTCAGAAAAATATACCTCTAACAATTTGAACGCAAGTTATGCGCGATTTGCCAAAAAGCAGTACAAAGACCTCCCGCCGTTGATGCCAGTAGATGCAGGGGTCTGGGGGCGGCAGCCCCATAATTTTTTGATTTTGCATTGAAAACAGTGCATTTTCAGCACATCACAGACCCATGGGGCACTGTGCATTATTGTGCAAAATTTTAATTTTTGTGTGCGAAATTTTAAAAAAGCGTGCATTTGCACAGGGTTTTGCACAAAAAAAACCCTGGGATAACATGGTTTTTGGTACAACGTGTTATTCACACTATAGCTTAGAAGGATTTAGGAAATATTAAACAATTCCAAACTAGTTGATGGAGCTTATTATGTACTATATAAAATTTTGTAGGTAAATTTACGTGGAAAAGTTCCACTTTTTGACAAATGAGGTAACGCCAGTGTCACAAATTGTGGATTTTTTGTAACTAAAAAATTATATATATAAAAGAATATTGCCTCCGACTAAAACTTTTACTAATACTTAAGTGTTGATATTTTCTTAGAAATGGCAATTTTAAAATGTTTTTCTAGTGAGCAATTGTTAGCAATATTGAGGTGAAACCTTGAAAAATAATTCTTGAATTTACTTGCAGTATGAAACGGGGATTTAGTGCGAAGTTTTGCTAAAACAGAACGTGACATATCGGGAGGGTAACACAATATGTCATATTGCCCCATCAACCTGGTGGATTGCCCCATCATCGCCCATGGGTGACAGTGTCACACTGGGAGTGGGTGGGACTCACAAAAGTGTTTAAATTTAAGTGGAATACGTGATCCTGTCAAACCAAGTACTTATAATTTTTTGTATTTCGATGTTTTTTTATTCGAAAAGAGCGTTTTAGACCGAATCTAAAGTTAAACGCCTTCCTATTCCACTAGGGATTATCCACGTCTTTCTCATCGCTTGAAGCCAAGCTTAAGTGTAATAATTTTGCGTGGGCTTTTTATAAAAAGTGCTGTATATACGAAAGTGATTCACGAAATTTTATACATTTTAAAGTATCCGGGACAGTGGTGATGAAATTATTATATTGTTAACAATTATAGTAATATATCTATTTGCAAATTTTAGTCGATTCTTTTTATGTTGCCTATATTTTTGAAGTATTATATACCGGCTACCGCCAAGTCAATTTACTTCAATTTTTCAAACTCAATGGTGGTGAAAATTTGGTCCTTCAAACAGCAACAGCAGCTTTTTTAACACATTCTTCTGTTTTGTCCTAAATAAATATATATTTTTTAAATTCATCATCAAGCATTTTGACGTGTTTTCTAATTTGGTGATCTTTTTTGAAACCTAAGCAGTAAAGTTATATTATAATATAAGTTGTAAATGCTACACTATTTTTGGTTGCTCTTTTTCTATTGAACTTATCGACATGTAACGAAGCCTAATTTATTTTATTTAAATATTTCTTAGCAAACGAGCTAGTTATTAGTGCAGTTTTAAATGCTCATTGGAAATTGAGTTTATTATTAGTAGTTTCCTATTTATTTGTCTTTGTTGATATCTGCTTTACTTTTATTTTTACAATTGAAAAAAGTTTGTTCGATTCAAAAGATGTGAGAAGTGTAAGGCTTTCAAGTGAAAAAGAGCAACTTAATTTTTAGGATCTCGTTTCTGTTGCTTCTTGTCATGGCTAATTTTACAGCAAATTGCAAATTTCAGTTTATTCTTTTTGTATTTTGTAGTTGGTCTATTTTTCTGTTAATTATTTGTGCTTGTCTAGTGGTGACTTGTCTGCAACTGTATAGCTTCAGACTACGAGTCGATTCATACTATAGATTTGTATTATATGTTTTTAGGAGTTTTTGGACAATTAATGTCCCAGACTTGATACTATTTGCGAGTGGTTGTCAGTCAGCCTATCCGAGGGAGAAACTCAAACATGAAAGTAACGCGCAGATTCCAGCATACTAATAGTTTTGTTTCTACTGTTTGCTATCGAAGTATCGAAGTGAATATAAGTCGAATTAGCTGGGTATTTTTTTAAATGGAGCTATGTTGTCTTCTGAAGTTATCTGAAACGAAAACTATTTTGTCTGCTTATGTGAAAGGAGTCGCAAATTGCAGAATGATAATAACTGTCGCCAATCTAGCTGCTACAAGACTTTTTAAATGTTATATAACTCATGGTAGGCTACTGGTACAGGTTACGAAAGAGTTTTACAGATAGTTTACCAGTGATGTTTTAAGTAACTTTTAAAAATAGTATAAATCGACCCTTGTGCGTTTTGCGTCAGTCGTGACTTGGTCTATGTAGTCATTAATGCAATGCAATATATCCTTTGAACAAAACATTTAAGGAGTTATAGAAGTCTGTGAAAAGTTTGGTAAAAATTAATTAAAAACTAACTTTTTATAATGAGGTGTTAGCGTGGAAAAACACTGTATATATTATATATATGTATATATTATATATATATATATATATATATATATATATATATATATATATATATTAATCCAAGATTTCCTTTCAAACTTTTTTATAATTATCAAAATTTTTGAAAATTCAATTTTAGTTTGAGTATATAGTGGCTTTGGTGTTGAGAGCGTGTAATTTTAATGATTTGACTCAACACTGCTTCTTTGTTTTTTAATCGTGTATAAATGCGCTGCGCTGTTTTAGTATGTAATATTTATCTTATATATTATTTATTATATAATTGCATTTTGAATATTGATGATGAATTTCATATTGTTGGTTGATTTTTTCTGTTTTATTTGAAAGTCTACGTGTATCTATTTGGCGATTATATTGACTGTCTCACGTAGCTCATGTATTCGTAGCTTGTTTCTGAATAAATTCTGTGGTCACATTCTTGTTTTATCCTTATTGTGCTTAGATTAAGGCTCGAGTGATACTTATAGATCTCCGTTCAGCCGGCAAAATTACGAAAGAATCACGTCACAATTTGATCTCGTACACTATTGATGGGTTGATTGTCATAGTTTTATCAGCTAAACGGACAAATGGCTAAAAGCATGAATCGACCCTACGGTTGATTTTGTGTGAGGAATCGCAGTCTAGTCTTCGTCCTGCTGCTAACAACTCTGGAAGATTTCAGTGAGCTGCTTTTTTGAGGCGCCTGTCGAAAATGCTCAACTCCCCCAACTAACCAATCAGCGTGCAGATTGTGCGTAACACACTTTCATACAAACGTCTTGTGCACTGCACAAGAAACCGGCACCAAAATGTGACTTACGAATACCGGATATCCGGTGACCGTTTTCAAGGCGACCAGTTTTGACCATTAGAGACTACGAGGACACTGCTGAAACAAATTTCGGGTCTTTTCTGTTATCCGCCCCGTCACGAAAATAGAATTTACTAAGGGCCTATTCCTTTACCGGATTAAACGGACTGGACTTAATTTAGTCCGAGGTTTTGGAATGACAAATCGGACTAAACGGATAAGCGTCCATGTTAAGTCCGTTTAGTCCGATTAAAAAGCAGCGCGCTAGAAGTTAAGTCCGTTTAATCCGGAGGTTTTGGAATGTCATTTTTAAGCTTAATTTTTAAACCGTTTAGTTCGATTATAATTAACCCTTTAATCCGGTAAAGGAATAGGCCCTAAGTTTAATAGAACTAATAGAACCCATTTGCATAATTTAAGTACCAAATGGACTCCCTCTCCCAAGTTCAGAATTTCAAAAAATTTTTTAAAGTATTTCAAAACAGAGAATGAGTTTTTTGTATTTTTTAGTTTTTATTGGTCCGAATCCGAAACCAAAAATTCATTCTAAAAGATTGCCTGCAACTCGTAGGGTTAAAAAATTTCCATTTCAAAAAAGTTTAAATTTTTCGCTGTTTGCATTTCCTGCATTTCTTGGGATGCATGCAGTCCTCTGGAAACAAAATTTAAGGTGTCAGACCACTAAAGTATTTAAAACTTTTCCAAGTTACTATTTTTAAAAATGTTGAAAAATTCCAAGATTTTTCAAAAAATGGATTTTTGAAGTGCTGAGGTCAAGGAGAGTCCACTCCACTGGTGCGACAATTATAAAAATCGGTTGCGTTAATTCCAAATTCCGGTCTGGGCCCTGGGCTAGAATAACAAAGCAAGACCCCAAATATTTGGTCATTTTCAATTAGCAAGTTGAAAGCAAAATCATGACACGATTGTGCCCTTGGTAATTGCTGACCCTTGAATAATAGTGGTTTGTATAAAATCTTAAGCCTTTTTAGGTACATAAATTATCTCAGTGAAAGTGCTATAAAGCGCCTCAAAATTGCTACAGAACGCCGTATCGCGCTCTAAAATTTCAGCTAATCTGTGATTATCATTAAGTGACCAAAAAAAGCATTATTTAAGAAGCATTACTTTTTGAATACTGTATAGTGCTTTAAAAGTACATATAGCATGTGCAAATAGCGCAAGAAGCAAAATATAGCACTGGTTGTGTGCCAGGCCCAGAAGCGCCATTAAATTGTGCAATTGTGCATAGCGCTTTTCATAGGTATTGTTTGGCCCGAAATATCGAAGAAAAATGTTCGTCGTTGAAAATGTGCGCTATTGAAAATTTAGGATTGATCGGAGCTTTTTCAACTACGAACGTAATAACACTGTAACCAATGTTCATCGTTGAAAATATTTGTCATGAAGTTCGTCGTTGAAGTTGGTACCGTTCTAGCATTTGCTAAAAACGCATTCACTAGGAACTATAAATCCTTTGGCTAAAAAATGTATTCTCAAGGAACTGTAATTCCCTTGGCTAAAAAATACAGTTAGTATGGGACAGTGTAATTGTGAAATAAATCAGTGTCAGTCAAAACTAGGGTTGTTTCAATTATTTGCTTCAATCATTCAAACCCAGCTTTGATTTCAGTATCAATTATTAATTGATATTAAAACTGAAAATAAACTGCCAAAAAATTATCATGGTAGGTATTCAAGATGCTCGGTCCAAAGATTGATTACCGTACTATGCTATATAAACTTTCTTGCTCAAAAAGAATTGCGATAATAACTCAGGATCGGCTCAACACAGAAACGTCATTTTTACGTTATCAGATAGCCAACAGCGTGGCCAAAAATTGTTCTATTTACAGTCAGTTCGTAAAAGAAACCGTTCGCTAAACCGGTTTGGAAAAAAATAAAAAATTTCCATACTGGCATTTCGGGCTCGAACATCTACTACGACGAATGTAAGATGATACTATAGTGTCATTTAATTCTCAATTGTTCAGACCGTCATAACCTGCCTCCACTTTAACGTAAAAACATAAAATTGACGCCTTTCAACTCAGAGCAGAAGGCGCTTTTGAATGATACCTTACTTCACGTATACCATTCACGTTTAAACGTTTAAATTTCCAATTCTAAATTATGACGCAGGCTTAACGTCAAGTTTAAGGCCATGTCACCCATCATTTGAAACCTCTAACAATTTCCTCTCAAATGACGTTAAAATTATTATTCTCCCACTACCGTATCAAAAGTTATGGCCCCTGAAAGATTTCATGACAGGTTCTGATTGTACTACAGATCTCACTATGGGTGATCAAATCCCAAAACAATTGAATTTAGGCAAAAATTTAAAAATTTTTGCTCATTTCTGAAATAATGTAACATAAATAGACGTAACTTAGATATATACGACAAGGTCGAACTAGTCTAAACTAGACGCACTAGACTTGTTACAATATATTTACAATATATTTATAATATATTTACAATATATTTACAATATCTTTACAATATATTTATTACAATATATATTAACCTAATAAAAATGATGATAATAAGCAGGTTTCGTCTTCGCAGTGATCTCAGAACTTAATAATAATGATAATGATAATAAGCAGGTTTTGTCTTCGCAGTGATCTCAGAAACCCCTGGCGTATGATATTTTCACCATTCATATGGCTAATAAAACAGCATAAACCAAGTTACAGCGGTTTTTGTCCGGGAACCAAGGTCAGTACTACGTCAACTTGCCGTAAGCAGATCATGTGACCCCTCATTTTGAAGCGCATTGTCTCACCGATCGAATGGTGAAATTCCCAAGTGGCTGCGACCCCCATAACAAAAGTTTTGAGGATTTTAAGGTTTTTGCACCATAAAACACTTTTGTCATAATTAAATCGTAATTACTAAATTACGAAATGTGTTCTGTTTCCTGGTGTCCTTTAAAGCGCCATAACTGGCCTTTAAAAACTAGGACAGACTAACGAACAGCATCATTGGAATGCTGGCGAGCAGGGCTTTCAAACGAAAGGTCACATGACTACATAGCGCTTCAGGTTACCCGGAAATAAAAATCTCGGTGTATGCTCACGTGACAAGGTCATGTGACCCCTCATTTGAAAGCGCTCCTTAAATCAAGACGATTCATGTAAGTGTCATGTTTGTACGTAATTCTTATCGTCTGCTAGACGTCTTTTAAACTTGACCCTTTGTGTCTAACTATAATCACACCATGTTAGATGAAATCTCTTTACATGTAAATTTTAACTGAATTTTTTTCAAAACGAGTAAGATTAACATTATACTGCCTGAAATTTATGTATGTTGTCGAACTAGTCTAAACTAGACGCACTAGTCTTGTAGACAAAGATAACAGTATTGAATCTTAAAATAAATTAATTGAAATGCAAATTGAAACTATACATACGTCTTACAGTTTCAATATCAATATGTTAGCGTAGTAATTAAGGCCCGGTTCACACAGTATTGCTGTGCATGCTGTAGGTTTGCCCTATATGAACTGAATTGGCATCATTTCATGCTAAAATGCGTTTACATTAGCATCGACCTGGGTTGCAGGGAGATCACTGATTTATAATGACATCTTCCAGCTCGTCTTTCGTGAGTTGTTACAGCATATCCCCGTAATGGTTTCAGATCCAACCAGATATGCAAAAATTGCTTCATTGAACTTTTCCAACTTTTGCAGAATTTTTTGAAGCCTGTCACCGTGTTGTTCAAAATATCAAACGCTTTGCTGCTTGCACAGAGTCAGTCGACATAAAATAGCAAATTTAAATATTATTTAATTATTTATTTATTTTTGTACATGTTCAGCGCAAATAGCCCATATAGCAACTTTGTCAGTGCTTATAGCTCGACTAGCGCAAATGGCATTCTCCCGAGGCGTATAAAATTTTTCTGTGTCACAATTTGGTTCATACTTAGTGCATCTTCTGAACGTTTTAATAGAAGAAAAGACACGAAAACGAAACTAAATCGTTAATCTGTATTTTCCTAATATTTTTACGCGGCCCCTATATTCAGAATCTCAGGTTTCTATATTAACTCGTGTAGGTCGAATTTCCAGTGTTAAATAACACTGGAAGGGCAGGTAGGTCGATCTTGCACTTTAATTTTGGACAGATCACAGATGACGTTCTGAAATTATCGAAGAAAGTGTAGCGATTAAAGCTACGGGGGAAGGGCTACGACTGATTCACAACGCAGCCGTAGATTGAACTGTAAGACAAATAGCTATCAGCTCACAGGAGACAAATTGCCCTGCCACTTGTTTACTACCAAAACATGACAAAGCCTCACTTCGAGGAATAAAATTGCACAAACATTTACCTCACGTAGAGGCGAACGAACACACAATTACACAAATCTCACGTGGAGGAAAATACAAACGGATAAATGGATAAATGACAATATCCACACGTGGAGGAGTTATGAGCAATGCGAATTACACAGAAAAAAGGACACACCTTGGGCATGAAAAGAAACGCTAGCCCAAACTATACATACATGTATGTGTAAATTGTAAAAGGGGCCCAAGGTATAAAACAAGGGATGGGATTATAGACGCAAGCGGCCCTGAAAAAAGTAGTACTGCCACTAACTGCAACTTCTTTTCTGCCATGCCTTTTGCCATACATTCCTGGTCGTAAAACTGAAAAAAATGCCATGGTGCCAGGGCAATAAATCTAAACGCAATTTTATAAAACAGAAAATTGTAGGTGCGCCCTTTTTTACAGTATTAAAATTTGTTTTGTTCCGCTTTAGGAGTTTTTTTAAAATAATTATTCATTTCGTTTACGTAGTTAAACAGAACTGTTGACGCTACACGCGTAATTTGACAATTTGTGTAACTGAACTCACTTAGCAAAAAAGTAGTAAGTGAGTTCAGCTCATGTACTTACCAAAAAATGATGGTATGTTTTTGTAATGACTGTAACGAAACAGTTCATCTAACTGAAATAAAGATCTAATTTCTGTACATAGTTGTTTTGCTTATGTATTAATCTAGACCTTGATTCTTCGTCCGTACATGGTGGCAGAGCGTGGTTGGTTGGTGGCCGGATCGGGACCAACACCTTCGTCTGACACAATACGACCCAAGTATTCTATCTTTCGGTTCGCAAACGTACACTTTTTGCCTTTCAATTTTAAGCCGGCAGATTCCAGCTTGCGGAGAACCAACTCTAAGTGCTCGAGGTGCTCACTAAAATTTTTCGAATAAATTACTATGTCGTCTATGTATACTAGACAA
>JASANF010012996.1:0-21251 GCA_030248245.1 Trissonchulus sp. WLG1_4 | reverse complement strand
CTTAATTTCCCTTATGGTTTGTTAGGGGTAGTGTTTCGAAAGCAGTCGAATCTGTGCAACTATAAAACTTTTTCAGCGAAAGATAGGTCATTGTTCTTATATATTTTAAAAATATGTTTCAAGGCAAATAATTTCGTTAAGTTTAAGCAAAATTGATGCAGCGTACAGTTAGCAGTGAAGTCGCAAAACCGGAAAAATGTACGTTTTAAAACCTATTCACATTCGATAATTTCGTCACAATTATAAAACTTTTTGTACAAATTGTTTTCACAGAATAAAATCACATATGCTCTAGTTTATGCACACAAAATTTTGTGCAAATTGCTGGAGTGGTTGCGGAGTAATACCTGTTTGAACTGTGAAAACTTGTGTGTAAACTGTAAAGTACTCACAGCATTAATGAAATATTTTAAAAAATCTTGTAGCTTATTTTGATATATAAAGGAAAACGAACCTTTATTTTTTATTTTTCTTATTTGTGACAAAAAATTGTGCGTCAAAACGTTACATGTACTTCACAAGCTGGCCAATCTGATATCTGGCTTGATTTTTTGAACTTTTATGCCTCTATTGTGTGATGTCTGGCTTACAAATGATGATTGGTTCAAAATATTGGTAGATATTGGTAGTCTAGTGTCTGGTAGATTTTATTTGACATCATATAGCATTTTACTAGTATCTTAGTGAACGTACAATTTCAAAGCAAAAAGCTCTCCTTTTGCAACCTATGAGCAAAACTGCTTTGGCGACACTACCACCTTAAGTGGTTGTTTTGGTAAATGACCAATTAGGTAGGAAAGGTAGGTAGCAAGAAAAATATACCAAATCTAACATTTTCAGGCAAGAAGGCTGTTTTTAGATATCTTTGAAACTACCAGTTGCCTTTTACTTAATTTTATCTTTTTTCAGATATCTTTGAAACTACCGGTTGCATTTCACTTAATTTTTGGAGGATTTTTTCTGTTCTTTTGCTACTTGCTTCTAACAATTCTGCTACTACCTATGTAATTTTTTTAATCACCTTATGTACATTTCGATGCTAGAACGGCGGTCTATATAATGTCTAAGACTTGAAATGCCTAGGGCTTACCAAAACAATGAAAAACACAAACATTTCGGCTCTACAGTAACCTAGCTAACAACAGCCAGCTGGCTGGCCGCCTGAGCCAGATCACACACGATCACACATAATGGTGAACTTACACGCAAACACACATTCAAATGTGACAAAGCTAATACACACACGCCGTGCAATTTCCGTAGGGCAAAACAAATGCAAGGTTCTGTCGCTCGCTACTGTGGTAGCCACAGCAAAAAGTCATTCGCTACTGCTGTAGCGACTAGCCACAGAAAACCCAGTATTCTATGTATGTTGTAATTTTGAAGAGTTAGTAAAACGTCAGTATCTACTAAGAAATAAGAATTGGTGTTATGACAAATTTTATTTCGCATTAGTTAGAAATTTATACAGTTCAAACTGAAATAAGTTATAAATTTTGTCGTATTATTTGTAAAAAATTATTCGGCAGTGATGGTGTACTGTGATGGGGGAAACTGTTGTCCTTTGGCATATCGCATCTGCTCCAATCGTTTTGCCCAGTGGTCGTCTAGGCAGAAGGGCTAAAACAACATTGTTATTAGTATTAAAAAACTAATAATAAAATATATTTTGTGAACATTTAATACGTATCTCTTATTTAAATACATTTTTGTTTTGAGTAGCCTACTTCACCTTTGGAAACATACACTTTTCTAGTTTCGAGTTCATTAATTTTCGCTGAAGCTAAACTTAGAAGGATGACAAATTGAATAAATTTTAAACCAGTGACATAAAAATGGACACTAAACGATGGCTTAACATTAACAGGAACTGACCAAATCTCCAACCATGTAGTATTTGCCGTCTGGAAACGGACGTCTACATTGTTGGCAGACAAAGCAATTCTCATGCCAGTTTTTATCCAGAGCAACGATGCATTTGTCAAACAGGATTTGCCCGCAGCCGCCACACTTTGGGTTGAACAGATCAGCGTAACAATCGGGACAGTACGCTTTGCGATCTCGTTCCTAAAAAGCAAAATCTCTATTAGCCATAGAACAAGAAATGTTGCAGAAAAGAATGTGCTACTTACTTCCCAATGATTACACCGATTACAGTTAGTAACGTCTTACAGGCAGTTACGTTCTTGGAAAGGCACAGACAGATTTTAGTGTCATTTTTATTAATAATTATTAATTTTGAAATAACTTTTGTTATATATACCGGCTAGTACCGCAATACTTGGCGTGCAATAATATTGCAATGCTTTCAGTACTGCAATAGTTTTTGGAGAAAATGTATAGATATACTTTTAGAATAATGTCAAAACTCACTTGAAAATCTCTGCCTATTTCTCTATTGCAGTTCTCGCAAGTGAAGCATTCCAAGTGCCACAATCGTCCCTGCGCCACAGTGGCTTTGCCGGGGATGGAATCGTGGCATTTTGAGCATCGACCATAACTGGCGGCGGCCATGTCGAGTTGATGAGTGTGAGCAAAATGGGCTGTTAGTCAGACGACTACTAAAGTAATGATAATCGTAATCAGTTGTTCTAAAAGTTGTAGCTGACGTGATGTTGAGTTCGTTTTATCGAACTTTTCATTAGTTTGTTTTAGTTTTAGTGATTACTTTTTTGGTGCATAAAACAGCGAAAATTGGTCGTTATGTCTTTTTTTATAATTGTTATCGAATTATTTTATTTATAAATGCGCAGTGTTCTCATTCATTTCTTTGAGCAATATCGAAACGGCAGAAACACTGATATGTATTCCACCAAATGCATTTTTTTAAAGCTGTTCTGTCAAAAATAGATATATACTTAAGGCTGGACTCACGCATAGAAAAAATAACAGCATTGAAAATTTTCTTGGAAAATTAATTAAAACACAAGATACGCTGCTTCTATCACCTCAAACAAAGCATCGGGCTTAACTTTGTTTTCCTTATGTTTTAAATTTAATTAACAATTTACTTTACACTTTGATTATACAGCTTGGTCAGCTATGTATTCGGGCAAAAAAGTTAAAAGTTTAGCTAAAATTAAAAAAGTTAGGGGCATACTTTAACTTTAACTGCAAAAAAGTTTAGGGCTTTGACTTTAACTGTAACTTTACTTAAATTAAAACACCTTAACTTTAACATTAAAGTTATTTTTTAAAAAAGTTATACAAAAGTCATCGGTTTTGGGCCTAGGGGCAAAGTGCCATTTATGATCAAGTCTCAATTATAAATAACTGAAACTTTGGTTGACTGGATCTGGGCGCATGTGACACACTAACGCATATAAAACCTATCAAAAAATAAAGCTTGATGTTTGGATAACCAATGACAAAAAGAAAATTCAAAAATTATCGAAAACCTTGTTAAGAAAAGGACCATCTCAAGTAAGTTTGCCAACTCAAATAAATTTTCTCCGACAATTTTGTGAAAAATTTTTTGCATCAGCGAAATCATCAGCTTTTCTTCTGCCTGTACATGTAAAATTAAACTAAAAGTTTGAAACTTTTCAGCTGACTTTTTTACAAAAACTATTACGGTAGAAAATTAAGGGTGATTTTCAATTATGGCTAACAGGACATTTTAGAAATCTTATTTATGACTAAAAACGCCAATTATGAACAGCCATGTGTTTCGTATGTTAATTGACGAGTACGTTATATTGCTTTCCCTATTTTTGCCCATATCTGTCTAATTTGTGAAATTTTTTGTAAATCAACTGTGATGCAGATTTTTTTAATTTTGCTACGAGCATCCTTGGCCGCTGATTAGAGTGTGTACTGTTTAATTTTATTTAGTTTATTTTGGTTTTATTCAGTTTTCATTACAAAAATCAAAACTGATGACTTATGTACTTGAACTGCGATCCAGGATCCAGCCGTTGCATTTTAAATTTCAGTTCGTAAGATGTTGCCTAATTGTTTCAGTTTAAGTTTCCGCTCACATCACTAGGTGTATGTGTACACTATATAAGTGTATTAACATAACTACAAGAGTACATAATATCGGCTCATTCTTGTACAAGAAAAGGAGACAATCGTATACCCACCCACCTGTGATTAGTGTTGGTGACCGGCTGTGTAAGCCGCCGGCCGGCTCTAAATCCGCCTGGCCGGGCAGAAATTTTAGAAAAAACAAATTCATCCAAATCCATAGTGTAATTTCGGGTTAACTCAGCCTACCGGATTGTTCTGCCGGCCTAATTTGGTCGATAGCTCGAAAGTGGCCAACCGGCCGGTGTTTTTGACCGGCTGGCCGGCCGGCTTTGACCGATCGGTTTTGACCTTTTATTCGATCGAAAGCTTTTCAGTCAACTTTACTGAAATTCTGACTAAAGTTAGCGGGGGTTCTTGCCACTTTTTTGATGTGCTAAAACTTACATGAAGTTTCACTTTTACGGACTGTCTCTGTACTCTTCTGTAAGCGTGAGACATCGTTATGTGCTCTTGCTAGTGTTGCTAGTTTGTTTAAAAGATAACCACATTAGCCGTTATGCAGCCCAAATTTTTGAAAAATCATGGTAAATTGTACTACAAAACCCACCCACCCATTTTTCAACAGCTGTTTTAACTCTTTTGACTCAATTTTTACTTTGAGGAAAATGTTTGCCTAATAAATCACGAGCTTTCACAGATCCCCAACTCGGCGTAGCTCAATTTCAGAACTCCCTTTTTTGAGTAATCTGGACAATAAATCAATTGCGTATAAAGTAAAGACAGGAATAAGGAAAAATACGGCTAGGATTTGACTTTTGGCGCAAATGTCTCCCTTCCTACTGCCCCGAAAATTGTCACCTGGCAATGCTTAAGATCGCATGCTGTTGTCCCCCTCCTCGAGGTCCACCAAGATTTGTGGGTTCTCTTAATTCTTGATACGAGGCACAGGACCCTCGTTTTAGTAGCCAGAACCCGCGCTACAGTAACCCAGGTGCTTTGTTTTCTTCCCCAATATTCTAGCAGTACTAACTTGTCCGACGTCAGAACTAAAATGTTCGTTAGTGGAAGAGAAATTTCGTTAGTGGGGGAAAAGTCCCGGCTGTCCCTCAATACCATAATCCCTGTGGTGCAAAATTGTCTCGAAACAACCATGGTAATGATTCGAGTCTGGACAGGGCGCAAATCGGATACAAACTGGCGGATAAATAAGACCGCATGGTCTAGATATTATAAATTTTTCCACCTCTAAGCGCTTAGTAGAATATATACATTTCAAACAATTAAAAATCACAGTCAAATAATTCTAACAATTCTAATGAAATAAATTCGTCGCAGTCAAAAGTCGAATCTGAAGACCATCCCTGTGATAATACTACCACAAAAACTGTTATCAGTCAAAGTCAAGAGACAGATTTGTCTAAAATAAATAGTAGCAACTATTGTGGCCGTTAGATGCAATATGCCAAACAGTTACGGAATTTTAACGATAGGTTTTTTGTCGGGCTTCATCCTAGTGTAATACCTAAGATACGTAGCTAAGCGAACCTAATATATACCGGAACGCAAACCTAGTTTTAGGAAATTGTTTGACGGGTGTCGCATCAAGAAGCAGAAACCTTACGACTATATACTTATGGCAAACCGATTTTTTATTTTATCTAGTTTGGGGGAAAAACTCAGCCCTCTGAGCAACCCGAAGGAGCTGGAAAGGAATAAAAACCGAAAATAATTTTGATTTTATAACTGAGCGGATTGCTGACCTTTGGTGTTACCTTTTGAATAAATTAGAAAACGGACTAAAAAAACCACAGTAGATAATAAAAATCAATCCCTATCTCCACCCGAAATCGAAATTGCGATACTGTATAAAGTGCTTACTCATAAAAATAAGCTCGAAATTGAACTGTCAGACACCGATAAGTAATATATCGGACCTAAAACCCGTCTATTTTGTGGTTGTGCTTGTGTGATTGTCGTACGTACGCCTAAATTGTTTCTGTTTGCGTTGTTAGATACCAGGGGCCTGTTGCTCAACTTTACAAGTCTTACAATTGTAACAATTGTAAGTGCAAAATCAAGTGATTCGTATTGAATTTATATGACGAATTCGTAACAAATCACCTGATTTTGTACTTACAATTGTTACAATTGTAAGATTTGTAAAGTTGAGCAACTTACGCAGTACTAGCTAATAAGCAACCTATGCTACAGTCAGCATCAATCCAAGGCCAAATTGACTACAAACACAATTTGGCGCAAACTTTAGTTGAAAATACTATATCATTTTCAACTGAAGCACTTCTATTATTTTACTATTTTAAAAGATTTTAATTTTCTCTGTCTGCATACTTTGCAGTCTACCAAATGTAAAAACAATACACACAAAATTGCAGTACTTTAAAAACTATCAATGTAAACAAATATCAAATCAGCTACTGTAGTAGAGAAGCTAAATGTAAGCCGGCCCAATAGTGGATCACCGGGGCCAAATTTTTCGAAAAAAAGGTTCTCCGTTTAAGTTCTCCGTTTAAAAGCTCTCCGTTTAAGTTCTCCATTTAAATGTTCTCCGTTTAAAGCTTTCCGTTTAAATGTTCTCCGTTTTTTTAAACGGAGAACTTGAGTTCTCTGTTTATTTAAACGGCGAACCTATATGATTGCACGCACATATTTCAAAATGTTCTCCGTTTAAGTTCTCCGTTTAAATGTTCTCCGTTTAATTAAACGGAGATCTCTAGTTCTCCGTTTAAATTGATATTTCAATGAAAAATGTTCTTCATTTAGAATGTTCTCCGATTAAAATGTTCTTTATTTCAATAGTTCACCGTTTAAATGTTCTCCGTTTTTAAAAACGGGGAACTTTTAAACGGAGCTAGCGACCTCCGTTTATTTAAACGGAGAACTTGCTTGTTTAATTAATGGTGCGCTGGATCTTATTCAGTTTCTTTACGAATCCACATGTATTTGCTACACTAAAATGCAACTCTGCGAGTTTGCTAATTGCATCACTAAAATAAAAAAAAACAAAACAAATTTCGAAAAAAAATCGAAAAAAACACAAACAAAACAGACTGATAAAATATATGACGAATTTATCGAATATAAAAAGGTTTTCAAAACATCATCTTTCCGACTTTGCGACTTCACTGCTAACTGTCTGCCGCATCAATTTTGCTTCAAAGTGGCAAACATATTTACCTAAACACATATTTTCAAAATACACAAAAAACAATGTCTTAGCTTTCACATTACTAAACAAGTTTTACAGACGTGCAAAGTCGACTGCTTTCGTGACACTACTCTCTTAAATAAACGGAAAACTGGAGTTCTCCGTTTAAATAAACGGAGAACTAGAGTTCTCCGTTTATTTAAACGGAGAACTTCTGAGTTCTAATTTAGAATTCTCCCCAAAATAAATGTTCTAAAATTTTTTGATTTCTCTGTTTAAATAAACGGAGAACTAGAGTTCTCCGTTTTTTAACGGAGAACTTTGGAGTTCTATTTTAGAATTCTTCCAAAAATAATCGTTCTAAAAATATCGAGTTCTTCGTTTAAATAAACGGAGAACTTTCAAACGGAGAACTTTAAACGGAGAACAATAAACGGAGAACTAAAACGGAGAGCTTAGAAAAATTGCATTTAGCAGAATCCATGTTCTCCGTCTAAATTCAAATTTGAGGGTTTCGAAAAAATGAAAAATGTTAAACGGAGAACTTTAAACGGAGAGCTTTTAAGGTGGTAGTGTCGCCAAAGCAGTTTTGCTCATAGGCTGCAAAATGAAAACTTTTTGATTTGAAATTGTACGTTCACTGAGAAACTAGTGAAATGCCATATGGTGTCAAATAAATACTGCCAAACACTGGACTACCAATATCTACCAATATTTTTAACCAATCACCATTTGTGAGCCAGACATCACACAACAGAGACATAAAAGTTCAAAAAATCAAGCCAGATATCAGATTGGCCAGCTTGTGAAGTACATGTAATGTTTTGACGCACCATTTTTTGCCACAAATAAGAAAAATAAAAAATGAAGCTTCGTTTTCTTTTGATTTCAAAATAAGTGTCTAATTTTTTACAATTTATCATTATTGCTGTCAGTACCTTACAGGCTATGCACAGTTTCACAGTTCAAACAGGCATTACTCCACAATGACTCAAGCAATTTGCACTAAATTTTGTGTGCATGAACTAGAGCATATGTGCTTTTACCTTGTGTAAAGAATCTAAACAAAAAGTTTTTTAATTGTGACGAAATTATCGAATGTGAATAGGTTTTCAAAACGTCATTTTTCCGACTTTGCGACTTCACTGCTAACTGTATGCTGCATCAATTTTTCTGAAACTTGGCAAAAATATTTGCCTTAAGAAATATTTTTAGAATATATAAAGAACAATGACCTATCTTTCACTGAAAAAGTTTTATAGTCGCGCAAAATTGACTGCTTTCGCGACACTACCCCCTTAAACGGAGAACTTAAACGGAGAACATTTTTTTGGAAAAATTGGGCCCAGCTTTTTTAAACCTGAATAACTTCGCTGTGGCTAATTAATCTACCATGTTTTTACATCAAAAGATACAGGAAACTTAAATGCCCAAACGGGTCTTAAAATATTATTCAGTTGGCTACGACAGAAAGTTAATCGAAAACACGTACTCAAAAAAACCGTTTTGTCCGACCGAAAATGCTACTTGTCCAAATTTGAAAAAGGTCATTTTTGAAGAAAATTCTGCTGTAACATATAATAATTTTTAGCATATATGCGTAAAAATAGCTGCTGAGTTTACTGGTTGCGTTTATTTTGCTTAGAAGTTACTGCAATTTTTGGTATACTCAAATATTTTATTTTTTTAAATGACCCCAAAAGTGAACCAATTCGAAGTTTTTGGCCAAAATGGAGGATAACGTTAAAATTCTTCAGGGAAAACTTCTTACTGATTACAGTTCGGTAATTTTTTATCTTAGTTGGGCAAATTTCTCTTATAACATATTGCAAAATTATTTATTTTTAATAAAAACGTCCTCTGTAAAAGTGCCCATGTTGTATGTATCTGACCTCAAAAAGTTTTTATTGCACCTCTTAAAAAGTATTTTATATCACTGACTTATGTAGGTTACTTTTGAACTCTCTAGTTATTTCATTTTCATACCTTCTGCGTTGAATAGGCCGCCAAAATTGGCATTGGTTTAACCAAGGGACCCCAACAGTTCACTTTAGGACCCGCTCCCAAATGTGAACCAAAGGCAGATTTTAATTATGTTTTGGGCTGTAACTTTGGACATAATAAACGCTGGAACACGATTTTCACTATAGAGCACACTAGATAGTTAGTTTGAGTGCTGACAAAATAATAGCAGTTTCACTATCAAAATCTTAAAAGTTCTTAAACGGGAAATCTTAAACATTGAAAATGCTTATAACCAAGGGTATATGTAATAATGACAAACCACATGTTAACCAACAGCTAGGCCTTGAAATGTAACCCATCATTGTGGAAACGTCACTTATATCAACAAGCAGCAATTTCATGCAAAATTTATGGAGTTTTCTTATCCATGGCACGTTTTCGCCAGGCACGACCATGCTGGCTGTCTGCATCGGTTGCAGTAGTTTTTAATGTAAATCATATTCGGTAGAATCTACATTACTTGCAAGAATTTGCTTCAAAGGAAGTTAAACCTGTCGCTACCCACCTACATATTTTTAACATCCTGAAAGGTTATGTGGCATTGGGTTAAATTTATGCTAGTAGCCGTCTGTCCGTTCTGCCGACAAAAAGCTTAATTGTTCTTATGTATCAGAGGTACATAGAGGTACCTTGAGGGAGTAACCTATGTGAAAATAAGCAAAATTGGAGAACTTTTATTTTTCACCTGTATAGCCCCCCTCCCTTAGCGAAAGTGCTCACAGTTCACACAGCTTTACTTTTTACTTAAGGCAAGTCGCTTTCGATTGGCTTGCGTGGTTTAATTGTAGTTCAAAAAGCAAATCTAGCCAATCAAAGTGAAGCTCAATAGGCGGAGTTTCTGTTAGAGCATTCTGATTGGCTCTAATACATGAGTAAAAAATAAAATCCATTTCTACTTTTACTTAATAGCTTACTTAATAGCTAAAATAAAAGCTAAAAAGTACCTTCGGCATGAAACAAAATTTTTACTTCAGGCCCTTAAGGGGGTAATTGCGTTTTTTGACTAATTTTTGCGCCACAGTTATGAAACTCAAGATCAGCCAACAACTACTAAACTTTTTTGCAGTTATGCACTGACATAATATCCCCACCCGTTTTTTTGATATAGTTGATAAGTCGTTTCTACGTTGAGAAATGACATTTTTATGCAAAAATCACGTAATTTGACTTTTGTCTAAAATTTTCAAAAGCCCATAACACCGACTCTACAAACTATTTTTAGAAAAGGAAAAAAACGAGTGGGGATATTTTCCTAAAGATGATGTGGTTAAAGTTTCGAAGCCGTAGTCCGTTTTTAGCTTAAGTTCTGTGGGCGCAAAAATTACACTGAAATGTCAAAAACCACGAAAACGACATTAAACCCCTTAAATGAAAATGAAAAGTAAGCATCTGTGAACCGGTCCTTGTGGACAAAGTTTTGTACAGCAACCTGACTCTTATACCTAGACAATGTTTGAACCGGGCATCAACCTGTTTGTGTTCGTCTTTTTGATTTCGTTTACCTTTAAAAGTAAATACCTAGTTTTGTTAAGTGGGTGTGATACGCGTTAGCGACCAATTGTTTAGGTACAAATAAAACGGTTATATCAAAATGCCAAGATATAATATTATCCAAATATGACTGTTGTTTTTTGAAAAATGAAAAAAGTTCATGCTTAGGACCTTAAAAAACAATAAACTTCATGCCCTACAGTAACCTAGCTAGCAACATCAAAACTAAGCTAGCTGGTTAGCGGCCTGGGCCAGCTCACCTCACACAAACAGCAGTAAAATTACACATAAACACGCACACAAATTTGCAACAGAAAATACACGTAGACGTGCATTTTACGTAGGGCAAAACAAATGTAAAGTCCTGTCGCTACTGAGGTAGCGACAGGAAAAATACGTGCCATCTACGCTGCAAGAAGCAGTGTAACGACTAACGACATCAGTCTAGACAATCACGTAATTAGCATCTGTACCTATCTGGTCTGACAGATTGCCATAATTTCTAATTCACAAGATTCTAGTGAAATTACAACTTATTACTTGTGCAATGCAAACTAATTGTAGACCATTACTACATTAAAAATTGTAAGAAAGCCGTCTTCAAGAGAAATAGCAGTCGGTTCTCATACTGACCTTGCGTGTTAGGTATATGTACGCTGAACAACATATGGCTCGCTGCTACTTTTACACTGCGCCGAGTTGATTTGAAAACAAGCACGGTTTGCGAGTAGAGTTTAATTATTTTTGGAAAGATGGCATTGTGACATGCTTGCAGTGCTGAGGATATTCTTCGAATATAAAACGCGGCACCATATTGTTTTATTGCCAATATTTATAACTTAACATGACCACTTATCAATTTCTAGCCTGCGATGTCATCGCTTATGATCAAAACTAGTTACTATATCAGAAAAGTTCAAATAGGACAGTTAGACTTCATGGATCTATGTAGCTACAGTCGAATAATGAGTCTAAATTTGTCTCTGAGGGGGATTTCAGTGACGCAATCGACTTTTTGCGGTCAATTTGGGTTTCAAGATTACGTACATTATGCACGCTAGAAATCGCGAGCCATCCTTATTCATTCCACATATTTACATTTCACATACTGAAAATGTGTTTTAAAAATATGTAAACAAAAAGTTTTAGTTCCACAAAAGCAGAAGGAACATGATTGTTCTGTGGCAAATAGAAATTTTCTGCATGCATTTAGTCAAGTTGCATCACTGCAGCGAACTTATTCCTAAAACAACACTAGGAAAAGGAAAAGGCTAAAACTTAGGATAAAAACATTCAAAACTGCAGCAGGGGAGCCAAAACAATTGGGTCTGAACCTGAAGTGAAAGGACACTTCTGTCCATCACATGAAACGGTTCCCATTTGCAAGTGTTTCATGTAGTTTCGGATGTTCTGATACATAATCTACGAAACGCTGATGCAACAGGTTTCGTTATAATACGGTGTGCTGTCCACAGCGTTTTTCAGCACTTGGCAGATCTGCGAATGGAATCGCTGCCTGTTCCTCCCTGCGTACATACGTACACAAACTGACACACACGCCCACGAAAACAGTGTAATCTGCTGACCTAGCAGCCAGATTACAGTGGAATGGTTCAATTTGCGTGCTAAGCTTATGAGAGCTTCGCACTATAGTATATACGCGGCAGCTGAGGCCGCCGCGTAATAATAGTTCCTTCTCTAGAAGGAACAAAAACGTTTGTAATAGTGAGATTATGTAATGTGCACTCCTTTCACAACCTTACTTACTGAAATTCTGCAACACAGCATTCACAGGATGAAAAACAGTTTAATGAAACGTTAAAGAGTGGATTGGATTAACAACAGTCGGAAAGAAAACGCTGAAGGTCACGAATGATTTCGGTTTGTCTGATGGTTTGAAGAAAAATCAGTGGTATTGAAAAAAAATTTTTGTTGATGCAATCCCATTCGATATGAAAAATTTACAGTTTCAACTAATAAAAGAGATTTAGTTAGAGTGTACAGACTACTCTATTTGCTTTCGCGCGGCAGCTGTTCTAGGCACTTTCCACTCGATAGGCATCTTGTTCCCGGATGATCTTTCGTTCCACTACTCGACCAGAAGGTGAACCATCAATTGAGAATCGCTGTTGGCTCATTCTCGGCATATTTTGTGGATCTTGTGGAGGGATCATCATTTGCTGCCTTTCTGCGCTGGCGCGGCGACTCGCTGATTGATATTGCTCCGGTGGAGGACCCAATGCTGTCTGTGACATAGTCTGCTGCTGCCCTTGCTCTTGACGCAGTTTCTCCAAACGCTTTGCCCAGTGATCATCCAAACAGTAGGGCTGAAACAATCTCTTACAGCACTGATATGTAGATAGCATAGATTGTGCGCAAAGAAGAAACAAATAGCCTGTTAAGGGGGTAGTGTCGCGAAAGCAGTTTTGCTCATAGGTTGCAAAAAGATATCTTTTTGCTTTGAACTTGTACGTTCACTGAGAAACTAGTCCAATGCTATACTGTGTTAAATAAGTACTGCCAGACAGTAGACTACCAATATCTGCCAATATCTTGAACCAATCACCGATTGTAAGCCAGACATCACACAATAAGGACATGAAAATTCAAAAAATTCAGCCAGATATCAGATTGGCCAGCTTGTGAAGCACACGTAACGTGTCGACGCACAGTTTTTTGCCACAAATAAGAAAAAAGAAAAATGAAGGTTCGTTTTTTTTTTATTTTAAAATAAGCGTCTAAATTTTTCACAATTTATCATTATTGCTGTGAGTAACTTCACTGTTTGCGCACAGTTTCACAGTTCAAACAGGTATTACTCCGCAACCACTCAAGCAATTTGCACTAAATTTTGTGTGCATAAACTACAACATATGTTCTTTTAGTCTATGTAAACAAACTAAACAAATAAGTTGACAATTGTGACGAAAAAATCGAATGTGAATAGGTTTTTAAAACGTCATTTTTCCGACTTTGCGACCTCACTGCAAACAGTATACTGCATCAATTTTGATGAAACTTGGCAAAAATACTTGCCCTAACATATATTTTCAAAATATATAAAGAACGATGTCTTATCTTTTTATAAAAATGTTTTACAGTTACGCAAAATCGACTGCTTTCGCGACACTACCCCCTTAAAAGAATATATTCTGCTTATACAATTTATGATTTCTATTGCTTTCAAAACCGTTTACAAAGCTAAACCGTCAAGGCAGTAACGAAGAACAAAAAATGGTTGGAAACAATGTACTGGAATGGTCTGAGTCAACAAGTAGCTCGGTTCCCAAACCTTTCGTGGTTGACAAAGCAATTCGCCATTTCAAATCTGGTCTGCCAGCACTCAGCAGCAGCAGCCTATACTTTTGGCAATATTACTGCAAATGAACAGCCATCTACTCCATCCCTTCCATCATTTCCTACTCTAATTGTACATCATTTCCTACTCTAATTGTATGTACGCATTATGTGACTACATTAATTGATTTTGAGGTCACTGAAGATTATCCTCGTATATACCATGTTGTCCACGATGTAGTAGTTGCCGTCCTTGAATGGTCGTTTGCACTGGACACACACGAAGCAGGCGTGATGCCAGGATTCATTCATCGCCATGATGCAGCTGTCGTAGAGTGTCTGGGAACAGGCTCGGCATTTTGGATTGAATAGTTCTGCGTAGCATCCCGTGCAGTAGGGATTGCGGTCTTTCTCCTGAAATTAAATAATCCGATGAACCTTCACTTAGGGGATCAAGTGCAGTTGGGGGGGGGGGAATAGTGGACCTATTTTTTTGGAGTAGAGCACCTTGAGGGAAGCATTTTTTGTAATAGAACCCCTATCCACAAATTTGGATTTTCTGAGCTGCCTATGACCGCTTAAAAATTGCATTTGTGTTTTTGGAAGTGAACGTAGGCCAAAGTTCCTTAGCCAAAAATGGATATAATCTTTGCTTTTGAATAGTTTTGAGTGCGTTATGATGTTTTAAGGCATCGTCTAGGCTTAGTTGGCAGGATTCTCTAGGCTAAGCTGGCAAGATTTTTTCTGAAAATTTCGATCTTTTATTGCCTAAGCCTAATCCTGAACCTAAGCCTAAGCCTAATCCTGAACCTAAGCCTAAGCCTAAGCCTGATACTAAGCCTAAGCCTAAGCCCCATACTAAGCCTAAGCCCTAAGCCTAAGCCTAAGCCCAAGCCTAAATTAAGGCCAAGTTTGAGTTTGGTCAAAAATTGGACGTTTCTGACGAATTTGGCCAATTTCTTGGCAGGAACGCGGTCAAAGAGCCTTTGTTTTGATTCTAAAATATTGTAACCAATAATCTGACACCATTTAGACACGATTAGAACGGAAAAAACAAGAGCTTCGGAAAAAAATTGCGAAAACGTCCCTCACTGAGGGTTTAGATTTCGGGGGGTCGTATCTCGGAAAATTCAAAAAATGAAATAGGGGTTCTTGAAGCAAAAATGCTTCCGCCAAGGTGCTCTACTCAAAAAATAGGTCCACTATTCCCCCCCCCAACTGCATTTAACCCTAGTTAGGTATGCCGGTCAACCTAAGCAGGCATGCCGCACATTCACACCCAGCGGCAGCTGTTACCTTTGACTATGCTGTGAAGTGTGAACTAAAATTTGTTAAAACTGGTAGCATAGCCGAAGCCGAGTGGTCTACAGCGCTAACTGAAAATAGGTAGGTATGCGTTGGTTCGAAACCTACCGTTACATATGTATATATAGTTTTTTTCTTTCACTTGTGTTAAGGCCACGTGACAAGTTTGTATAATGGACGCTGACACTTGATTCTCTTCGCATGCACTCTACTTGGAAAGACTTTTATGTTACATATGTAGCCGAAAGCCATAAATCCAGCAACCCAAACTATCATTTTTCAGAACGCTTACACAAAGAAACTGCAGGGTGTGGAACCGGTTATACAATCCGTTCAGAGTAACCAGCTACACTTAACTTACATTAATTCTTGTTTCTTAACCGTGATCTACTCGCTGTAACCGCTAAATAGCCACGGACCGCTAACCGTGTGCACGGTGACTCGAAGGTTCCGTCTAACCGTGTCCAGCTGTATTACTCGTCACTGCATAATTGGTACTTCTAAGACATCCAGTAGTACGAGCAGCTTTTTACCTGGTACTCTCGGCTGATTTCTCGTTTGCAGTTTGCACAGGTGAAACACTCGACGTGCCAGAGACGGCCTTGGGCCAGTGTGGCTTTGGCCGGGATGGAGTTGCCGCACTTGGAGCAACGACCGTACGGCAAGGCAGCCATGACGAGTTGAGGTGAGTATGAGGACAAGAGTTCGGATTAGTTTGAAGCGGTCAGACCACTTAGTACTACTAAATACGATGTAATCATTACAGTATAATTATTCCAACACTAGAATATTTCAGGTGTAAAGATCAAAACCACTCGATGTTAGTACCAGCTGTCGACCGTCGAGACACAAGGTAAAGGAGTGTGAAACACCTTTTTAGGTGGGGCTGGACAAAGCTCTGGCTCCGAGAGAATTCACTGGTGACGAAAAGCAGAACAAGATTTTCCGCGTGGCGGGGCAGGGTTTCCGCGTGGCGGGGCAGGGCAACAAAAATTTCCATGCGTTCAACGCTGGGTTGAAGTTAATATGCTAAACTTGAGTGCGAGTGTGTTAAATTTGTTACTAAACACGCCGCATTTTGCGGGAAAGGGGCTTGGAGACTTCATATTGCCGTTTAGGGTGCCTCCTTCCAACGCCAAATAGTTTTCCAAAACTACGTTGTAACTTTCTAACTGTAGCTATGTCTGTGTGGCCTGAAAATCATGTCTTGTTAATATTAATGAGGCTATATTCACGCCTAAAAACCGGCTCTTAGCTGTATATATTGTATCATTGTGACCTTGATGCGCCCTCTATCCATGAAAAGGCAAGACAGCCTCCCACGGACCTGCATGTTTGCTAGACCTAAATGCGAACGCTTTCAACTTCAACTAAACACCTCTATCTCAACCGTAAAGGAATGAACATACTAATATGCTAAATAGGACCACACTGGGTACTGGTTGAAACTCGCTTTACTAAAAAATACAATTATATATTCACATAAATACAACAGCGATCTAATCGTTAGCACGGTCTTTACATCACACAAACTACACTATAACAGTATTTATCGGTAAACGGCACAAAATAAGTACAATTTAGTCTGAGCTAGAGCTAGCACCAACATACTCTGCATCTATGCAGAGAACTGGAACGCATTCAAAGTAACAAAGTAAACACCTGAGTTGAAACGGTTTAGAATTCACATAATTTAGCCTGAGCTCATTCGGATTCAACTAATCCGCACCTAAACCGATTTGGTGCAGAAAAGCAGTTGTCTGGCAGGAAACATCTCCTTTTAACACCTGGCACTTTTCTTAAATTCTATTAAATTAAACCCGATTCAAAAAGTTATCAAAATACACATTCATTAAAAAAGCTTCAACCTTGTTTATGAAGCACAGCCGTTTCAATCCCATTTTGATACCGTCCAGTATGACACATTTAGAAAGTGAGCAAACTAGCACTCTAAGGCCGACAACAACTGCATAAAACGAATGCATTTATTCACAACTCGTAAAAGTCAAACTTGACTAGAAAATTAATGACTAAATAAACAAAAACACTACTAAACGACTCTAAAATCACTGATCCTAATATATCATGACAAGCCCTCTTTAACTTTCCCCACCATATAATTGTCAAATGAATTTTAAAACAATCAATTATTGTACAATTTCGGAATTTCTTTACATAACGCCATTAAAAAAGGTTAGTTAGTCCGACTACACAACAACGGATGGCATTCTTAGTATACTCTGGTCTGGGTGGCAATTCAGTAGATACAAGAAGCTATACTTTATCAGAAAACCAAAATATTATGTTTCAACGGTTTTTGCACTCAACTTTTTTGCCACAAATCATGTTTGATAACAGTTCGTACACAAGCATGACAGCCAAAACGGCCACAGCAGATTGCACAAAAATAAGGCCATAATAAATCACTGAACCTTGCACTGCCAGTGAAGACAGTGGTAGGTAACGCACTCCAGTCATAATGAAAAAACAACCGACAGCTGCAAAATATTTTTCTTTAGCACCAAGCGTCACTAATTTAGAATTAGTTTTTTGACGAAAAGAGCTCGAATTTACGACCCATTTGGCCAAACCTAAGCCTAGACAAGTTCCCACATTTCGCAGCAGAACATGCAGTGGACTAGTTCCAATATGAATGAACTCAGGGTTAGCGCAATGTTTCTTCGCCAAAGCAATGGACCAATCAGGATCGAGATTCAGCGTAATCATGCCAGCATAAGTAGCCACACCAGACAACGATAACATTATGAGGACTTTCAGGCACAGAGACAGATTGATGAGTTTCACTGGGATATACTTAGACGTCAGCCAGGCAATCAGCAGACCTAGAACAGAATTATCAGGTGAAATTGAAGAGCACACAACTGCCGCCAGAATTTCTGGCTTTTCTTCTGACGGTCTTAAACGTTCTCAAAAAAAACTCGCCAAATTAAGAAAAATCACAAAAGTTTCCAGCCACTTTCACGTTTCACCCTAACATCATGGGCGTACCATCATCACCCTAACACTCAAAACGGTTTTCACTTGTTCACTGTTATTACGAAAAAATCACGCCACAAGTATATAATGTATAAGATTAGATTGTGGCGTGACTATTAAGTTTTTCACTAAAGGATGTACAGCTGTTTATGAATCGACGTTAATTGAAGACGAGTGAAAATCAAAACAATATTTATAAAATTGGCCACAAAAAATTTGCAGAGTTGGTCACCAAGAAAAAGGATGAAATAAGCACTGCACGGCATCAAGCACTCCACAAAACAAAACACAATTAACAAAAATTAAACGGCCGTACCTCCGAAAACACCGAGTATAACTTGGTGGGGAAAATGAGCCACAATGTAGAGACGGGAAAGACCAACCAAAATTAAAAAGACGACGTACACAAATGCGGACACACAGCGACTGAAACAAAACGTAATACTAGGTTATCATAAACGAAACAGCTACGTTACTAAACGTGTCGGATTAGTTAGAAAAAACGGGCGGCAACTTGCAATAGTCAATTTTTTATATTCCGGTGCCTCCCCCCCCCGAAATTTTTCACAAAGTGAAATTGTATACAAGGGTTCGCCCTTCGGTGCCTGGCCAAAAAAAAATTCCGATGTCTCCAATTGACCAAATTTGGCCTAAAAATTTAAAATTCTCCGAATTTTTTTATGGGGGCTGCCGCTCCCCAGACCCCAGCAACTTTGTGGCTTACTATACCTTGTCATTATTTTTCATCAAAGCCTATGCATGAGTACACGAGTGTACATTGTAGAGTATTTGCTTGTGTACTACACTGTCTGCTGTGACGTTTCCCCGTGTTTTAATTTCGTTGTCTGATAAAGTTTCCGATACGTCTCGAATTGACCAATTTTGACCTGAAAACTGGGTTTTTTGCGCAAAAACGTTCGCAATTGCGAAAAAAAAATTGAAGATTGCGAAAAATTTTCAAACCTTTCCGCAAAATTGCGCAAAAATTTTGACGCAGTGGGGGTGAACTCGTAAGGTCTATGCGCTGACTTTAGTGGTTAAGTCGGTAAACATTTCCGATACGTCCCAACTGACCAAATTTGCCTTAAAATTTAAAAACTTTTCCGACTTTTTTGATCCCTAAGCCCTGACTCGTGCAACTTTGTGACTTGATGTTTCTAGTGACTGTAAATGGGACACATTTCCTTGCATGTATCATCACACCGACTGCATGTAACACTTATAGACAGTATAATAGGGTTCGGCGGTGACATAATTAAGAAACATTTCAAAATGTTAGCATTTTCAGGTCTAACTTGGTCATTGGCCGCCGTCGGGTCTAATGAAATTTCTTTACGGCTGAGCATCGATTGTGATAATCGTGAAAAATTACACAAAATTCTCAGGACGGCTCCATAAATTTTAATAAAAATGTCAAAATCGTTGTTTTTTGCCCAAAAAGGGTGAAAACTGTGTCAGTCTTCTTAATCCTGTATAGGCGGAACCATGTTTTATTGACATTTAAATGTGTCTACTGCATTAAATAACGAAAGGTGGGTCTGCAAAAAAATTGATTTTGCGAAAAAAATTTCAAGCTTTTAGCAAAATTGCGAAAATTTGCCAGCGAAAAAAACCCAGCCTGAAAATTTTTAATTATCTAAAGAAAGCCGCCCCCAGACCCCTGCGAGTATGTGGGAATTTCTTTCATGCCAGCATGTGTATGTGTACATGGGTAGCATTGTGTATATACACATTTCATTTGCTTAATGTACACATCGTCTAGTGCATCGTTCTAGCTGGTTAACCGTTGCAAAAATGACATTTTAGTACATTTGTGGTCTGTAAAATGTCAATACTTCGTAAACGTTCCTGATTTGCTAGTTTCTGGAAGCTCGCCGGCCTGCCGGTTGTGTAATTTCCAGTGTTCTGAGCTTCACCTTAATTTCTATTGTTCTTTGGTTTTGAGTTAGCACTGTTTTTGAATAAAAAAAGCTAATTAGTATCGTTTTTGCTAGTTAAAATTAAAAATAAATTTTTACACAATATCTCAAAAAAATCGAAAAGCCATTTTCCGCCCGAAATTTTTTCCTGACTACGCCACTGAGGCGTGAAGAAACTTAAAAAATCCCCCCCCCCCCCCAAATTTTAATCAAATTGGATCCGCCACTGCCTAGCAGTTATATTAAATTTTCCGTAAGAAACTTCTGCTCAAGTAGCTATCAACCGAAATTTTACAATCAACCGAAATTTTACAATCATTTTACAATCATCTATCATAAATTTTAATCACTACAATGAAAAACAATCTAAGGTCACAGTTATAGGCCTTACCTCAACCCTCAAGAATTAAGAATAAAAATAACCTTTTGTTGCTACTTTTGTACATAAAATGGTGCACAAACAGAAACCATACAGCAGTCGATACCATTACATGACCACTGGGGCTTCCTAAAACAGAATAAAAACAGTCCTGGGGTCATCAATGCATCATTATAACTGGTTTTATACCACCCATAATTTCACGTCCGCGACATGTTTTTTTTGCATAAACTGCAATGTACATATGATATGGCCATTGATTTCTGTCCGCTGCCAGGGTACAAGACGTGTAGTATAAGGCAGGCCACAGCGGATGGTCGCTAACGGGCATAAAGCTTTCGTGCCTTAAGTTGGTGGTGCGAAATGTACTAGAAGTGTAAATGTGTAAATGTAAATGTGAAATGTTTATTAAATGTTTAGAGCGCATACATAAAGAAAAATAATTTACTTATTGTGTTTAAAGTGTAGGCGACCTTTCTGAAGCCTTCTCTTGACGGGAAAGCGGTCTCATAAATAAGACGGGCGACACAGGGCCGCCTTGATCAGCACAGGTCGTTGGGTGATTAGTGAGTGAGTGAGTTAGTTAAGAAAACAACTATGCTCGAGAAACAAATGTTTCGGGGTTTCTAATTTTAGGTGCTCAAGTACAAGTTGTACTGTACAACCAAACCGTACAGCGACCAAATCCGCACAATTACAT
>JASANF010012995.1:0-72336 GCA_030248245.1 Trissonchulus sp. WLG1_4 | reverse complement strand
CCCCCCCCCCCCCCTTTGAGCGGCGGTGGCTCACTCCTCAACATGGTGGCTCGCTCCGCACCCCACAGGAAAAAATCTGATTACAAAAATATTACAAAAAAATTACAAATTTATTACAAACAATATGTAATAAATTTGTAATTTTTATGTCACATTTTTGTAGTTTCACTGTGCAAGTTTGTAATTTTTTTGTAACTTTTTTGTCATTTTTTGTAATAATTTTGTAATTTTTTTGTAACTTTTATGTAATTTTTTTGTAATTCGAGTGCAAGTTTGTAATTTTTTTGTAACTTTTTTGTAATTTGCAGTTGAAAACATATACAAAATTTTTTGTAACTTTTTTGTAATTTTTTTGTAACTTTTTTGTAACTTTTTTGTAAGTTTTTTCCCAGTTGACGATTTTGAATTTTAACGATCAGTATATCTACAAACTGGCCGAATTCTATATAAAAAACCAGTTTTTGATAAAAAATACAAAAATGTTTTTGTAACTTTTTTGTAACTTTTTTGTGACTTTTTTGTAACTTTTTTGTAACTTTTTTGTAATTTTTTTGTAACTTTTTTGTAAGTTATTCCCACTTGACGATTTTGAAAATTTACGATCAATATATCCACAAATTGACCAATTTTAATTCATATAAAAAGATAACCCAGATTTACTAGAAAATATATACATACATATATACGCTGGGGGAGCGGAAGGCTCGGAATACTGGCGTTACAGACGGGTTTTTTTCTAGCTATACACAGACGGGTTTCTGTGTCATGCTTACTGGAGCCCGTCCAACGACTGGGGTACTCCCCCAAGCCAACTGGCCTTGGCGCAAGCGACATTTAGCTCAGCGGAACCCATGTGTTGATGCAAAGACGTTAACTGTCAATGTATGAACAAAAAAATAACGCACCTGTCACCTGTGCAAATGCTTATAAAGATTGTAAGCGATACAACACTTGTTAGAGAGCAGTCTGCAACCGCACTACGGAAGGATAACTAAAAGCAAAGAGCATATATATATATATATATATATATATATATATATATATATATATATATATATATATATATATATATATATATATATATATATATATATATATATATATATATATATATATATATATATAGGGTTGCTAATTTACATGTAAAAAAGTCCGGACTTTTTTACACCTACTTTTTTACACTGTAAAAAAGTGTAAAAAAGTGTTAAAAAGTGTAAAAAACTGTAAAAAAGTGTAAAAAAGTATTTTATCGCCTAGAATGGTGTTTAAACGTTTTGTAAACTGTTTGAGACCAGCTTTATAAAATTTGTGACCGCCGATCGGTAACATGTTTCAATCATCTGTCGCTTGCTTATGTATTGTAGATAAGTTGTTTCTGTTATATAAAATCAGAAAGAAGGAGGAGTCCCATCTGGGGAAACGCACCTCTTTATTTTGCCCTTAAATTGAGCCAGTAGCTATCTTTTAACGCTAGACAGAAGCGTGTCTACAAAGAACAGAAGCGTGTCTACAAAGAAGTATCTATATACAGACGCGTGAAGGACCCAAAGTTTTTGAACTGTTCCCTATTGCGGAACAACCGTATTTCTGCGGTCAGCAGTAGTCACAAAATCTGACCCATATGTTGGTTTCATTCCAAACAAGTTCCATTGTTGGTTTGTTTTCAAAAATGTTGGTTTTCTGTCGGTTTCGTTACACGCCACACGGCCGTCGGAAAGTACGCCGCACGACCACATCAAAAATGATGTCGAAATTTTGAATAATGCAATTCAAACACCGCGTGGATACCGGTTGCACAGATATATTTACCCACACACTAGACTGTATATAATACGCTGGAAATTTTTTACATGTGTACCATTGTACCAATAATTCAACTTTCACGAATGGGAGTGGGTCGTACCTTGGGTCGTTAAAATTATATACATAAAGCAAATCATACGCTAAAAGTTCCTGAAGTGTTATAGCCAACATGATAAGTTTCAGGAAACATTTTTGTATAAGGGTTTTTATAAGAAAAATTTTGGTTACTTCAAACTTGAGTAAATTTTGATAAATGCGAGACTTGAAATTTTTTTCCGGCCATTTTTTCAAATTTTTTTCAGAAAATTGGCAAAATTAGTAAAATATTTGTAAAAAAGTGCGAAAAGTAGGTGTAAAAAAGTGTTAAAAAGTGTAAAAAAGTAGGTGTAAAAAAGTGTTAAAAAGTGTAAAAAAGTAGGTGTAAAAAAGTGTAAAAAAGTTGTAAAAAAGTCCGAAATTTTGCTACTGTAAAAAAGTGTAAAAAACGTTTTTTACTTTTTTACTTTTTTACACTTCGCAACCCTATATATATATATATATATATATACATACATATATATATATATATATATATATATATATATATATATATATATATATATATATATATAGATAATATTTGCAGGGGGGGGGGGGAAGTGTAAAAAAGTAAAAAAGTAAAAAACGTTTTTTACACTTTTTTACAGTAGCAAAATTTCGGAACTTTTTTTACATTTTTTACTTTTTTACACTTTTTTACACCTACTTTTACTATCTTTTTAACACTTTTTATATTTTTACACCTACTTTTTTACACTTTTTAACACTTTTTTACACCTACTTTTCGCACTTTTTTACAAATATTTTACTAATTTTGCCAATTTTCTGAAAAAAAATTGAAAAAATGGCCGGAAAAAAATTTCAAGTCTCGCATTTATCAAAATTTACTCAAGTTTGAAGTAACCAAAATTTTTCTTATAAAAACCCTTATACAAAAATGTTTCCTGAAACTTATCATGTTGGCTATAACACTTCAGGAACTTTTAGCGTATGATTTGCTTTATGTATATAATTTTAACGACCCAAGGTACGACCCACTCCCATTCGTGAAAGTTGAATTATTGGTACAATGGTACACATGTAAAAAATTTCCAGCGTATTATATACAGTCTAGTGTGTGGGTAAATATATCTGTGCAACCGGTATCCACGCGGTGTTTGAATTGCATTATTCAAAATTTCGACATCATTTTTGATGTGGTCGTGCGGCGTACTTTCCGACGGCCGTGTGGCGTGTAACGAAACCGACAGAAAACCAACATTTTTGAAAACAAACCAACAATGGAACTTGTTTGGAATGAAACCAACATATGGGTCAGATTTTGTGACTACTGCTGACCGCAGAAATACGGTTGTTCCGCAATAGGGAACAGTTCAAAAACTTTGGGTCCTTCACGCGTCTGTATATAGATACTTCTTTGTAGACACGCTTCTGTTCTTTGTAGACACGCTTCTGTCTAGCGTTAAAAGATAGCTACTGGCTCAATTTAAGGGCAAAATAAAGAGGTGCGTTTCCCCAGATGGGACTCCTCCTTCTTTCTGATTTTATATAACAGAAACAACTTATCTACAATACATAAGCAAGCGACAGATGATTGAAACATGTTACCGATCGGCGGTCACAAATTTTATAAAGCTGGTCTCAAACAGTTTACAAAACGTTTAAACACCATTCTAGGCGATAAAATACTTTTTTACACTTTTTTACAGTTTTTTACACTTTTTAACACTTTTTTACACTTTTTTACAGTGTAAAAAAGTAGGTGTAAAAAAGTCCGGACTTTTTTACATGTAAATTAGCAACCCTATATATATATTTGACGGCAGAGTTCTCCTCACAAAATGAGGGGGGAAGGGGCACCCCCTTGAAAATTTAGGAGCCCGGGGAGGGTCCCCGAAATTTGGGCAAAATTAGAAAAGACACACTTTTTTGCAAAAATTTGACAATACTTTGCAAAATTTAGGGTTTTTTGGTCCACCAGGGTGGGTGGGTCTAAAAAAATTGGCCGGAGTGGCCCCCCCAAATTTTGACCCCGTTACATGTCTAGTTTGGTCTGATAGATGGAGTCGTATGTGAAACGTACATAATATGAGTGAAGCAACAGAATCGAAGGCCTACCGAAATAACCAGAATTCTATAAGTCAGAGTCAGCTATACCCGTTTGTTATGACCTGGGTTTTTTTCGCAAAAACTTTCGCAATTGCGAAAAAAAATTGATTGCGAAAAATTTCAAACCTTTTCGCAAAATTGCAAAAAAATTTTGACGCAGCGCTGGTTTTTGTGGTTTGTCGGGCGGTTTCCGATGGCCCCTTGCCATTTGCCTAATCGAAAATTTCTCTGACTTTGTGATCCCTTAGGCCCGGACTCGTGCAATTTGTGGCTTATCCTCCATATTTTTATCGTACCCCCATATTTTAAGTAATTTTTCTGAAAAGGCATCTTCTTAATTTTTCGAGCTGAGATAGCCCGGAATATATCCTAAGCAGTTCCTTAGACACATTTTTTTCGAGACTGCCCAAAATTCTTCATGAATTTCGTTCGAGAGGCTACTCGAACAAAAGTTGAGAAAAATTTTGATCTAGCTTTAAAAAGAATCCATATTGCTACAAACTGAATTGCCTTAATTCTGAAGGATTTTCCAAAAAATTTTTCGAATTAAGCCATAGCTATTTATTATTTTTTCGCAGTTACCATAGGAATCGAAAATTCAGCTATAGTACCGTTGAAGCATGAAACTATACGTGTGTTTTTGTTGTCACCTAGATGAGGCGATCTGCGACGAAACCAATTTTTCGATATTTTCATTTCTACGTATAAAAACGTTCAATTTTTGTTTTATTTCTATACATAAAATTTCAAAAGTATGTCCCTGGTTGATGAATCCACTGACGAGTCGCCGTCTAACCAGGGTACGGTCTGGAGACGATCGCAAGCACCAACTAACCACCTTAGTTAAGTATTAACAATCTCGCACTCATCTGTTGATTTCTTACTAATTGCTTTGCGTTTAACCATATACATTACTTTTCTAGATATCACTTATAAAATTATTTTTAATTCATTTCCTATAAGTTATAATGTTTTACTTATTGTATGTTCAACGTATTTGTCTGTTTTTTTCAAACTAACCCCCCCTTTTTTTCAAACTATCTTGTTTTGGTTTTTCCTGGGAGTAATTGGGAGAATGTAGTCTATATTACAACCAACAAGCAGCAGTAAATTTGCCTTTTTACGCTAGAAGAAACCGCAGTTATTTAGTTTACTCTTCTTGATGTTTCTTGTGACTGTAAATGGGACAGATTTTCTTTCATGTATCATCACTGCATGTAACACTAATAGACACTATGATAGGGGTCGGAGGTGACATTAATTAAGAAACATTTCAAAATGTTAGCATTTTCAGGCCTAACTTGGTCATTGGCAGGGTCTTCTGAAACTACTTTACGGCTGAGCATCGATTGTGAAAAATTACACAAAATTCTTAGGACAAATTTAAATAAAAATGTTAAAATCGTTGTTTTTTCGCCAAAAAGAGTAAACATTGCGTCAGTCTTCATCCTGTATAGGCGGCATACTGTTTCATTAACATTTAAATGCAAAGTCTACTGCATTACGTAACAAAAGCAAGTCTGCGAAAAAAATTTGATTTTGCGAAAAAAATGTCAAGCTTTTCGCAAAATTGCGAAAATTTGCCAGCGAAAAAAAACCCAGGTTATGACCCTACGTGGGCAGCTACCGAATTCTGGGGGGAGGGGGGGGTGAGCCACCGGTGGGGGGGGGGCGGAGCAACTTTTCTGACCATTTTTGCTTCGTCACCCACCAATTTCGCTTCGTGAGCCACCGATTTTTGCTTCGCGAGGTACCTTCAAAGCATTCTGGGGGGGGGGGGGGAAGCGCCGGTCTGGGGGGGGGGGTGAAGATGCCTTCTGGGGGGGGGGGGTGAAACCCCCCCCCAAGGCGATCTGACATGGCTAACTAAACTATCTTCTACACTGCTTAAGGTGGTAGTAACGATGTTGACGATCTCCTACGTTAGATTTCAGTGAAAGCTCTTTTTTGAAGCGACTAGTACAGGGTTTTTTTCAAAAAAAATTGTGAGCAAAATTTCAATTTCAGTGAGCAAAATTTCAGATCGGTGAGCAAATCGTAAATTTGCTAGTTTACGTTTTATACTTGGTTATCGCCATACGCGTACCCAGAAAAACGGATTTATTTCACTTTTAACGCCAAAAGCGACACATATTAGCACATTTCGTTCAAAAACAACGCAAATTTTTTGTGAAGTGGGTCCAAAACACCAAAAAGTATACATTTGGTGGGCCAGCGAGGGTCCAAAAGCTATCAAATCTGGAAATATTACAAAAATTTTTGACATTGGGCACCGTAAAATGACTACAATCGTCATTATTCGAGACGTTTCAGACTTCAGAGAATTTTGGGACGGGCAACAAAAGATTAAGGGAGCTAGTACCTTTGTGCTAAAACTTACGTAGAAAAAAATTCGACTGCACATTGAGCAATTAAAAGGTGCATACACAAACATACAGGGGCGTAGCCAGGACTTTTAAAAGAGGGGTGGGGGGTCGCGCCGTGTCCACTTTTTTGCTTTTGCTCACCTTTTGGCACTCACTATTGAGGGGCACTTACTGTTAGATGAACAAAATATAATTTTGGTCATTTAGATGAAATAAATTTACTGTTGCGGGGGTTTGGGGGTTGGGCCCCCCCAAAAAATGGAGATTTTTTTAGGGTTAGACCGAGCCGGGAATTTCGGTGCCGAGCCGAGCCGAGCCGAGCCGGCCGGCTCGGCATGCCGAGCCGAGCCGACCCGAGCCGGCCGGCTCGGCATGCCGGGCCGAGCCGAGCCGAGCCGGCTGGCTATGATTAATTTTTGGTTTTATCAAAATTTAGTCGTGCGCTCCGGGAATCAATGTTTTGGGGCACAACTTTTTTTTAAGTGACAAATTTTGACTTATGTCAAGAAGCAAGGAAGGATTAGAGCTTTTATTTGATACTCATGCAGTTGGAGGGGATGGGGGAAGCTCCTTCCTAAATTCAGAGACAACCGAGGGATTCAGGTCGCCAGTGGTGAAAACGCGAAGAGAATTAAGCCACAGAAAGCAGGGGTCTGGGGGCGGAAGCCCCCAGGAAAAAATGGAGATTTTTAAAATTTTTAGGCAGAACTTAGTCAACTAGAGACGTATCAGAAATATTTTCCGACAAAGCAAAACAAAAGATGGAAACAGGCAGTATATTACACAAGTAAGTTCAGCATAATGTACACTTGCAGACATGCACTGGCTTAACGAATAGTAAGCCACAAAGTTGCAGGGGTCTGGGGGCGGCAGCCCCCAGAAGAAAATTAGAATTTGTTGAATTTCAGGCCAAATTTGGTCAATTGGAGACTTATCAGAAATTTTTTTCGGCCGGGCGATAAAAACCAAAGGGGGGACCGTTGTAAACAATTTTTTCAGGTTCGACCAAAAAAAGATGGGTCTCGACCCCCCCCGCCGACTACGCGCTTGGCAGTGCAAAACCTCCCACGGGAGGGGGTACCCTAAATGTTTGCTACTTTTGGTGGCAAACTGCAAATTGTGCGAAAATTCAATAAAAATTCATCAATTTTCATATAGATAGCTACACAATGACGTCGACAAAAGGATGAAACTTGAAAGTACAGGAAAACCAGTAAATCTGAATTTTCTGTAGAATTCAAATCAAATCAAATCAAATCAGTTTACTTCAAAACGCATTGGACCAAACGGTGTTAGAAAACGAAGAAAATAAAAGAACTTCACATTCGACAATAGAAATACAAAAATCAAAACATACAAAAGAAGTGCAAAACACAAAATAGCAAAGCGAAATTGTCAAACGACACAACAAAAAAAAACAAAAATTAATGGAAATATATGTAGCAACAATCGAATGAAAGAAAAAAAACTAGATGAAACATCTATCATACTCCAGCCTAAAGCGTTAGCTAATAGCAAGCAGTTATACACAGAAATTCCATCCGAAAAAACAAATCATTTGAAAACTTTTAGAAAAACCTTTAAGTTGTTTTTGTGGGTGTCTAAACGGGACTTGAATTCAGATACAGACTTAGCACAGACAACAGATTCAGGCAATGAATTCCAGGGACTAACTACTCGGTTAGAGAACCAATACTTTTTTATATCCAGACTAAATTTCGGGTGGGCTAGCTTAAAGCAGTGACCACGGGTAACATTAGAAGCACAGCGTACAAAAACTTCGTCAGGATTTAAAACTGTCAGACCATGTAAGATACGATAAGCAAAAGTAAGATCAATCAAAAGTCGTCTTAGTTCTAGAGTGTCCAGTCCTAGTAACTGACAGCGATTCGAATAATCAAAAGCAATAAGAAGTTTAAAAGAACGAGTAAAGCGTTTTTGAACATTCTCAATGGCATTAATATCACTTTTTAAATAAGGACTCCAAATAACAGAGGCATATTCCAGAATCGGAAGCACATAAGTTCTATACACACGTAATTTAAATTCGTCATCACATGAAACAAAATTAGACTGTATTAAGTAGAGAATCTGGTTCGCTTTTTTGACTACATTTGCAATGTGTTCAGAGAATTTCAATGAACGGTTCATATAAACACCTAAATCTTTGAATCCATTGACAGTATTTAGAACATTACCGTTTGAAATAACTCGTTATATCAACTTTGTTACCGAGATTTAAAACACCACATTTAGGAACTGAAATATACATTTTCCACTTATCAACCCACTTAGAAAGCAAGTCAAGTGTAAATTGACAATTTATGCTACGTTGCGGACCTCCAAAAAACATTTTAGCGTCGTCAGCATACCAAACACAGTAATCAGACCCCAACAAAGAAACGGCATCGTTAATATAAATCAAAAATAAAGTGGAACCTGAGACGGAGCCCTGGGGAACACCACTTAACACAGGTTTCCAAGAAGAAGCTATATCACCCAATTTTACTCTTTGTAAACGGTTTGAAATAAAGCCCATAATACAGTTCAAAAATTTACCAGAGAAACCTAAACTTTGGAGTTTGATACGCAGTTTTGCATGAGAAACCGAGTTAAAGGCTTTTTTTAAATCAATAAACACGACATCAACCGAATTGCGGGCATCCACAAGGTCAATCCATTTAGAAGTAGATGATAAAAGATTCGAAACGATGGACCTACCAGGTAAGAAACCGTGTTGAGCGACTGAAAAAATATTGTTATCCAAACAGTGTTTAAGAAGAGATCGGTTGATGATAATATCAAGGGGGCGGGCGCCTCCGCAGCATAAAGAAACATCCCTATAATTATTAGGGTCTTGGGTGGAACCTTTATTTTTAAAAATAGGGACAACGTTAGCGTTTTTCCAATCCGTAGGAAAGACCCCCAGGCGGTATACAAAATCTGTTATAAAGAATAATGGAAAAGATAATTCCGCAGCAAAAGTTTTGTAAAAAATGCATGGAATCTCATCGGGACCTCTAACTAGGGATGGTTTCAACTTCAAAAGACATTCGTAAATATCAATAATATCGAAACATAGGGCGTCACAAATAGCATAATCGGGATCTGGGTCAGCACAATAAGGATCACTATCTTGACTATAACTAGAAGCAAAGAAGTCATTCAGTAAATCACATTTCTTTTGAGTGTCAGTCACTACAAATCCTTGTTTATTTTTTAATGCTGAGATAGAGCTTTGAGGTTTAATTTTTTGGTTGATGTATCGAAAAAAAGCTTTGGTATTCGGAGACTTCACTAAATTAGATTCATGTTTGCAGTGAAATGCACGCAAAGCATTGTTAAAAGAAACAGTTAATCTTTTGTACCTACAGAACTGAAGTGGATCCATGTCTCTAGTCCACGACTTGAAAGCTGCGTTTCGCAGACGATCAAGTTGTGACAGTTCAGCACTCCAGCACAGTTTGTGGGGTTCAGATCTTACTAAAGGTACGTATGCTTCAATAGCAGAATGAATAACAGATTTAAAAGAGTTCCAAAAAGAGTCAACTATCGATTCAGACGCGGTACGGTTAAAATTACGCCAAAATAGTTCATGCCAGTTCACTGAGACAAGAAACTTACTGATAGCTATTCTGTCCATCTTGAAAAAATTTCTGAAAAAGTTCGGAGATGGTTTTATTGAGCATACGTCCCACTCAACTATTACAGAAGCATGATCTGAACTTCCCACAGGGGTATCAACTTCACATTTCAAAACAGAACGTAGATGATTTGTAAACACAACGTCTAAAATATGTGGGGGGCTGAAGCGAGTGGGATCCTTAACTAATTGGGACAAACCCAAGGACGATGCACAAGTCAAAAACTCAGAGGACACAGCAGAATGTGCCGAAAATAGGTCCCAGTTTACGTTGGGTAGATTCAGATCCCCACAACATAGCACTAAATCATCACCAGAACAGATTTTGCGTAAATCATTGGACAACAGTGTTAGGGCATTAACATCAGCAGGTGGTCGATAAAAGACAGCTAGCAGAATTCTTGAATTTTTAAAAATAACATCGCAGACTACTACCTCCGACTGCAATTTGGCATTAACACTAGAGAAAACACAGGAAAGTTCTTTTTTTAAAATTATACATACACCACCACCATGTTCATTTCTATCTTTTCTAAAAACACAATAATTTTTATGTGAGAAAAGTTGACTATCAGATATAGACGGCCCGATTCTAGTTTCAGAAATACAAATAACATCATAAGCATAACAGTTCAGGAGATAACCTAGTTCCAAACGTTTACCTCTAATCCCGTTAGCATTAAAATAGAAAATATGCAAAATATGTGGATTCTGAACAAAATTAAGTTTGTAGTCAAATCTAGAGTTAGATTTCATATTCAGTTTCCCTGAGCTGCATCCTTCCGGCCTGTTGGTTTGGCAGAGTTAGCTCGACCGTAGGAACTATTTCCAGCTTTTCGTCCTGAAGCCCCCACGATGACATCTGCATATCTGGGAGAGATAGACCCGTTCACCGATCCCACGTCAAGGTTTTTGTGATTATAAGCCCCTGCAGATCCTGCCGATACACGCCGGACTCCCTCAGATGACCCAACAGGAACACAATTTGACACGAATTCGGCCTTCGAAGATTCTGTCGGTTTATTTTCGAAAGGCGGGACAGTCTGGGGAGGAGGCCCATAGCCACTCCCCTCACCCACAATAACCATTTGAACGGTTGGTTGCACAGAGTCCACCACAAAGCCCTCCCGGTATTGGCGTGCCGCATTCGCTCTAGCTTTGCGTTGGTTATATGTCAAGTCTTGGCGAATACCAATGTGATGCGGAAACTTCTTTGCTCGCGCAGCGTTCAAGATAAGTTTCTTTCCTTTCCATACAGATCGCCCGTTTTCACTTTCAGGAGACGAGGCCCTTGACGCTGCGGGGCGTCACGCCATGCCTCAACTGCCAGATTCCGTGACAGACCTGCCTGTTCAAGCAGGTTCTGGAAAACGAATATGTCCGACTCATTCACGTTCTCCTCCAAGCCGAAAACGCAGATATTATACCGTTTTTCTCTAATTTCTCTAGTTCCGTCATGGACTCCATGACCGCCGTAACTGCGGATTCGGTCACAGACTTGACAATTGTGGTCATAAAGTTGTCCAAGTCAAACCGTTCGGCCAAAGTGGACAGCTGGGTTTCGACTAGACCGAGTCTGTTGGAAATATTCGATAGAGCAGTGGTAACAGTTGGGCTAGGATCGGAAGAGATGTTCCCAACAGTCCCAGACCCTCCGTCCCCCAGTTGCATCCGTGTTTTCATGGCCTCGACTTCGTTCTTCAGGGAATCTAACTCCTGGTTCATCGATGGCAGATGCGGGACGACTGAACGGCATCTTTGACATAGATATATCAGCACACTTGGCTTTTCGGGGTTAGATAGGGCCCTAGCCGTATCGACACGGAGTTGAGCGCACGTATGATGAAACGCGTTCGTACAGCAGAGGCAGGTAACCGGAGGATCATTTGGTCGTAAGGGTTCATTACAAGAACTGCAGATCGTTGCCGCCATTGGATAGAAAATTTGAGAAATACTAGAAAATGATGAAATACGGGAAGCAAACAGCAAAATAAAATTTCGGATAGCAATACCGGGTAGCAACACCGTTGATCCAGAAAAATTAAAAGCAAATCTAGAAAAATTAAAAGCAAATCTAGAAAAATTAAAAGCAAATCTAGAAAAATTAAAAGCAAATCTAGAAAAATTAAAAGCAAATCTAGAAAAATTAAAAGCAAATCTAGAAAAATTAAAAGCAAATCTAGAAAAATTAAAAGCAAATCTAGAAAAATTAAAAGCAAATCTAGAAAAATTAAAAGCAAATCTAGAAAAATTAAAAGCAAATCTAGAAAAATTAAAAGCAAATCTAGAAAAATTAAAAGCAAATCTAGAAAAATTAAAAGCAAATCTGAGAAAAATTAAAAGCAAATCTAGAAAAATTAAAAGCAAATCTAGAAAAATTAAAAGCAAATCTAGAAAAATTAAAAGCAAATCTAGAAAAATTAAAAGCAAATCTAGAAAAATTAAAAGCAAATCTAGAAAAATTAAAAGCAAATCTAGAAAAATTAAAAGCAAATCTAGAAAAATTAAAAGCAAATCTATTAGACAGTAAAATTTTTTCAGATAAAATTTAGAGTCTCTGAATTCTGGGTGAAATTATCTGAACTGTGTCTGAATTATTCTGAAAATTATCTGAATTATTCTGAAAATTATCTTGAATTCCTCTGAAAGTCTGTATATAAAATGCTGAAAATTGTTTATGTAACATCTGAAAAATGTAGAACTGAAAAAAATTTACAGAAAATTCAGATTCCTGTGGAGGGCCAGATTTATTTTGACGTCCATTTTCGCCACGAAGCCGGTTTTTACCAACAATATTACTATATGTATTTAGTATTTATACGTTAAATTTTTTCACTTTTACTATCTTTTACTATTCTGAAGAACCATGGAATATTGCTTATCTTACCACCGCTTTTTCAGCTGTTGATTGTGCAACGGGCGCCAGAGTGAAAAGTTGAAAAAATTACTAAAATTTCGATATTGCAATGCGGACTGCGGACAGCAAATTTATTAAAAATGTCGTTTTTGCAATGATATAAACGTAACACAAAACAGTATATTAAGCAAACAAATTGCGTCGAATACACACATATTCTTACACGAAGTAATTCCAATCAAAAAAATTTTGGTAGGGCGGCCTCCCTCCCCCCGGGATATACCGGTATGCGACAGCGGTTTTTTAACGGAAAAACACAAAAATCGTAACAGAACAGCTCTTGCTTTTTTAGATTCTGGGAAGAGTTTTTAAACTTCCTAAAGTTAGTTGTTGAAAATTCACGACTGTCTCAGCTCTCGGCCTGGCTCGGCAAAATTGCCGAGCCAAAGGCAATTTGCCGAGCCGAGCCGAGCCGGCCGGCTCGGCAGCCGAGCCGAGCCGAGCCGAGCCAGCGGTCTATCCCTAGATTTTTTAAATTTTTAGGCCGAATTTGGTAAGCTTGAGACGTAACCTAAATTTTTTTCGGCCGAGCGATAGACGTAACCTAAGTTTTTTTCGGCCGAGCGATAAAAACCAAAGGGGGGACCCTGGTTGACAATTTCTTTCGGTTCGACTCCTGCGACCCCCCTGGATAAGCCCTTGCATGCATAAGCTTTCGTGAAGATATATAAAAGCAAGCCCCCAGAAAAAAAGTTGGAGAAATTTTTTATATCGGAAATTTTTTTCAGCCAACCATAAAAAACCAAAGGGGGGTCCCTTTAGAGCCGTGAGCAGAATTTGAGCAAAATTTTAATTTTAGTGAGCAAAATTTCAAAATCGTGAGCATTTGCCCCGTTTTTTTGCCCAAAAAAACCCTGGACTAGTAAAGTAGTAGCAAAGCAACTATATTTTTATGAAACTAGATCAAAATGTACACAAATAACATTTTATTCTTTTAAAATTGTGCATGTTAAGACTAGTTACTACGTTGGCTTAGTGTTTAGTAAGTCAACGTAGTAGCTAGTCTGGCATATTTTTAGGCAAAATTTTATGGGGGGGGGGGGCGCCCCCCCCATGGATGGGGGGTCGTCGACAAAAATTTACGATAAATCCCTAATTTTACACGAAAAAATGGTTAATATACGTTATTGTTACGTTTTAATACGATATTATACATACATATAGCAAAAACAGGAACCAAAAAAATGCCGAACACGACATCGCTACCGCTAAAAAGTCGCTGAAACGTCCTTCCGGAAAGAATTTTGGGCTGTGGGGGGGGGGCACCCCATCTGAAATAAGGGGCTGAAAATGGGGAGGGGGGCGCGACCAAAATATGGGGAGGGCCCCGGCCAATGACCAAGTTAGGCCTGAAAATGCTAACATTTTGAATTGTTTCTTAATTATGTCATCTCCGACCTCTATTTTACTGTCTATTAGTGTTACATGCAGTCGGTGTGATGATATATGGAAGAAAATGTTTGTCATTTACAGTCACTAGAAACATCAAGTCACAAAGTCGCACGAGGCCGAACCTAGGGAATCAGAAAAACTCGGAGAAATTTTCAATTTTCAGGTCAAATTTGGTCAATTGGGGACGTATCGGAAATGTTTTCCGACAATCCGACTAAACCACAAAAATCAGCGCATAGACCTCACAAGTTCACCTCCACTGCGTCAAAATTTTTTCGCATTTTTGCGAAAAGGTTTGAAAATTTTTCGCAATCATCAATTATTTTTCACAATTGCGAACGTTTTTGCGCAAAAAAAAACCCAGGGCAAGAGAAATTAACAGGTTATAATTAAAAACATACAAAAAACTGGCACTAGTATAGTACCAGAGAATACTACTTTCCGCTCCAAAGTGACCTCAAAATGACAAAATTCTACTATTGGCCCGTAGCCCAGAATTAGATCGAGAAAGTGTCAGTATGCGCATTTGTGTTAATAAAAAACGTCGTTTCACACTTGCATGAGTCTGCGGTCATGAATAGAGGAAGGGTACTCACTCATCTGTAAAAGTGTTTTTACATTAGAGCTCGCATCTCTTCTCTTAGGGCCTATGCCTTTACCGGATTAAACGGACTGGACTTATTTTAGTCCGGGGTTTAGGAATGGCGACTTGGGTTAAACGGATTAAACGAGTTAAAATAAGTCAGCGGCTTAATTTTAGTCTTGTCCCATTCCAAAACTGCCATTGGACTAAACGTACTTAACAGGCACGCTTAACATTAGCGGCATAGTTATGTCCTTTTAGTCCGATTAAAAAACAGCACGCTAAAAGTTAATTGCGTTTAATCCGGAGGTTTTGGAATGGCATTTTTAAGCTTAATTTATAAACAAAAATTAACCTTTAATTTGGTAAAGGAATGGGCCCTTAGTCTGTGAATTGAGAAATTCACCTCCCTTGGAGCCATGGTGGGTCAAAAATGGGGGGTCCAATTTGTGACACAAAAAATACAAGCGAGAGGCATTTTGGATACCGCTTATATACGTTTGTCTGCAGAGACTGTATATACTATATATACGGTGCCATATTTTTGGGCCAGTACCCCGTATATACCCAAGTTTCGGAACCGAGCTGGATTTTTTACCCAAAAAATGGTGTGGGTTTCTTCCCCGCCCGCTATAATACAGTGTTTGTTTGGTGGCTGATAACTATGACGTACATTTGTGTGATTGCAGATGAATGTTTTATTTTTTCCTATGAATAAAATATGTGTAATTATTATTATAACAACAGGAGAAGCGATGCGATATATATAATATACTGATATAGTGATGTAAAGCAAAACGTTTTGGAAGCAATGACAAGATTATAATATTAGTTTTATTCAAATTGAATTTATTTTTCAATGAAATTGAATTTATTTAAATAGGTTTCATTGTTATGTTTGATCCTGATGTCATATTATTTTCTCAAATGCATCCGTCTTCATCGACTCCTGTCTCGGTTCCGGTTTCAGTCCCGGTTCCGGTTTCAGTGCCGGTTCCGGTTTCAGTCCCGGTTCCGGTTCCGGTTTCAGTCCCGGTTTCTGTGCCGGTTCCCGTTCCGGTTCCTCCCGCAGAGCACATCTCAAAGCAGTACTCCCAGCGTGTGTTCGGATCCGTGGTGTAGCACCATGGGCCGACGGTCTCTGTGTCCGGATGCCGACAGGCGTTGATGTCTCCATAGTATTTGCCATATGAATGCTTGTGCGGACTATCCGTGTTCCACTTTTGACACGCCTTCCCGGTTTTGGTCTGACTGACGTCACCGTGATAGACATCCCCTTTGCACTCGTCGGTCGTCTTGTAGCAGTTGCGCTCTTTGTCAATGCAGTCTGCAGCAGAAAAAGACGCTCGTCTGTCTGAGGGTCGGTCTAAGTCTCATATTTTTCGATGAATCTTTATCGCCAAGGCAACCTAATCTGGACTAAGAATTGACTTTGGGAACTTCAAAATGATTAGTGCTGCCAATAGTTTGACCTGTCATTTTCGCAAACTTTGTTTTGTCCTCTAGCTGTCGATAAGAGGCCGTTGATGTTAGTGGTTCACATGGAATTAATGACTTTCCAAAGAATTATTCACATGATTTTCCCTGACTTGTGACCATTCTAATACTTAGTATTAAAAGTCATGATGACCCTGGGTTTTTTTTTGCGCAAAAACGTTCGCAATTGCGAAAAAAATTTGATGATCGCGAAAAAATTTCAAACCTTTTCGCAAAATTGCGAAAAAATTTTGACGCAGTGGAGGTGAACTCGTATATAAGGTCCATGCGCTGATTTTTGTGGTTTAGTCGGAAAACATTTCCGATACGTTCCCAATTGACCAAATTTGGCCTAAAAATTGAAAATTTCTCCGACTTTTTCTGATCCCCTAGGCCCGGACTCGTGCAACTTTGTGACTTGATGTTTCTAGTGACTGTAAGTGGGGCACTTTTTCTTCCATGTATCATCACACCGAGTACCGACTGCATGTAAGACTAATAGACATTAGACAGTATAATAGGGGTCGGACTGTCGGAGACTCAGAGGTGACATAATTAAGAAAAGAAACATTTCAAAATGTTAGCATTTTCAGGCCTAATTTGGTCATTGGCCGGGTCTTCTGAAATTTCTTTACGGCCGAACATCGATTGTGAAAATTGTGAAAAATTACACAAAATTCTCAGGACGGCTCCGTAAATTTAAATAAAAATGTCAAAATCATTGCTTTTTGGCCAAAACGGGTAAAAATTGCGTCAGTCTTAATCCGGTATAGGCGTAATAATGTTTTATTAACATTTAAATGTAAAATCTACTGCATTAAGTAACAAAAGTAAGTCTGCGAAAAAAAATTTGATTTTGCGAAAAATATTTCAAGCTTTACGCAAAATTGCGAAAATTTGCCAGCGAAAAAAAAACCCAGTGATGACCTCATGTTCGTGGGCGTTTTCGATTGTTTCATGTCATGGGTTGTATTGCGGTGGCTTGTGGTTGTGACAGTGCGTTATATATACTGCCATTGTTTTGAATGAGTTCGCATGTTAGTGAATTGTAGTCCATACGAGTTTTTTATGAGTAGTATTAGTATATTATGATCGTGTTTTTTCTGATATATGTCGTTAGGGCAAGGCGGAATAACTTTTTTTTCGAGATTAGGAAACTAACTCGTTACCTTCTCATAGTGTTTTTTTACTTAACTTAATCCGTGCAGTGAATCTGCCCTGGATCTATCGCTATGCGCTATCAGCTAGTAATGCGGGATGCTACACTACTTCAACACACCATGCTGTTTGGGCCATCAAATGTATTTATTTGAAACTACAACAACAAATTGACTAAAGTTCAATAATCATATGAATGAGTTATATAATATCGCTTGTATTGATGACAGTGTAGCTTGCCGTTGTCCCCTCTCTAGGCTATACAGCCATCTGCGTCAACCGTGCCTGTACCTGTTCCTGTGCCACCAGTGGACACTGGGTCGCACATCTCAAAGCAGTACTCCCAGCGGGAGTTGGGGTCGGTGGTATAGCACCAGGGGCCTTCCGACTCGCCGTCTGGGTGGCGACAGAAGTTGATCGGGCCCAGATTCTTGCCATAGGTGTGGGAGTGCGGGGTGTCCAGGTCCCATTGTTGGCAGGTTTTGCCGGTTTTGGTGGTGGACACGTCGCCGTTGTAAACATCGCCGTGGCATTCGGCCGTCTTCAGATAGCAATTGCGGGTTTTGTCGTGACATTCTGGTAAAAAAAGCATATAACATAAGTAATGATGGTATGATAGGTAAGTATATATATATATATATATATATATATATATATATATATATATATATATATATATATATATATATATATATATATATATATATATATATATAAATATATATATTTGTGAAAGGTGGCACTGTATAAATAAGTGTATATATACATATATATATTCGATATGCTGACTGTTTTTTAGTTCCTCAGTTATCCGGGTTCAGTGAGAAAGTTAGAAAAACTACTGGAAATTTTTGTCCATGCAAACAAACATTGGCGCAGCCTAGTGCAGCTCTTACATATATGCGATTCATACTGTATAGTAGAAGCCAGAAGCTAACGTACATAGTCACTGGTTTTTGTACATCAGTCAATTAAAGAGCTCAAACGGACAACCGTGTGGGGATAGTATAAACGCGGCTTTAGTTAGAACTGCTTGTGAGATGCTTTATCATTGAATGTATATAAAACGTACAGAAAGCAAATAAGTTAATTTGTCTACCCAATGTGGGTTACTGGCTAGTGGCTAATATTTGCATAGGGCATATAGCCAGAATCAAAAAAAGGTGTTTTACTTAAACCCAAGCTTATCGTATATAGCACAGACTTTTGCATCGCGATGTTCTAGGTTCGAAAAGAACGTTCAAGCCTGTCCTACTGCTAACCTTATTTTTTATCTCCGAAACTTGTCTCCCTTCAGTTCTACTTGAATATTAAAAAAATATACTTACCTACGGCAAAGCTGCACCCAACCAGCAGAGCCAGACAACCAAGAGTTATTCTGAAACGAAATGTTGGTAGAGTTTGATGGATATTTCGACTGTTACCTAACGTCCAATGTTAGGATATATATCCCCCACTGAAGGAAGTTTGCGTTCTTATGACATTTATAACTGGGTCAAAATTCTGGGGGGTCTTTCCACCCAAATTTTGGGTACCCCCCCTCTTCTTCTGGATCGATCGATCAACAAATACCGTAAATTTTGTAAAATTTTCGAAAGTAATGCCGAATACATTTAAAAAAAGTTAAGGGAATGTTTGGGTATATAAAAAGGGTCGGTTTCACTCGTCGGCGATCATTGTGGAATGTGCAGTCTAATTTCTAGCCCGCCCACCCCGTCACGGCCCATGTTCGAATTAACTGTCAGGCTTCTCTCTTCAAAGGTCCTGTATTAAAAATGAGATTACCCCTGCCCCAATGGTACGCAATAAGATGGCTTTGGACTAAATCAGCCCAGCAGATTGGCCCTAATCGGTTTGTTCAGCAACCACTCCTTTGGAACAAAAATCGACCCATCCGCCCTTTGCCCGCTTAGTGCATCGTTCAGTAATAGTTGGGGGCATATATACATGGTTGTGGTGGTGGTAAGGGGGAGGGGGTGGGTTACCTCCCCAGACAGCAACCTCTCCCCCCCAAATACAGGTGCTTCACCCCGCCCCCGAGAATGTTTTGAAGGTAGCTCACCTGCTCACGAGTCGCACGAATTTGCTACCTGCCCACGTATGCTGGGGAGCTCATTAGGGTTCTTAAGCTTGTGTCATACGATGGGGACAACGCGTGGGCTGTCACCACGGGCGCTGCATAATGGGATTTTTTATGGGGCAATTTGTGGCACGTCGCTACGTCAGGTCGAAAAACTAGGCTAACTTAGACTAGACATTCATTATGTACAAGCCGAACGTAGTATATAGGTTTTGACTGTTGAGATGGTAAATTTAAAGTAAACTGTCAAACTATCAAATTTATGATCTGCTATTGTAAAGAGCCGTTAACCCAATCTATACACCCTATAACATTTGATTACTATGGGAATTGAATAATAGTGAGAAATATTACACAATAAATAAGTGAATGATGAATGAATGAATGAAGCTTACATTGCGTGCATCGTTGCTGTTGGTTCGTTGATACAATGGCAAGTATAGTAGACCAGCGAATGTGAACTAATTGTTTTAGCGTTGCTCCATGCTTTATAGGATTCCAGTGTTTATCTAGGACAACAGCTGTTCAGCTCGTTTCTGCTTATTATGATAGTTGTAACTTTTATTACCGCTAGTGTTTAAATTTTAATAAGTTTAATTAGTTGTAAATTTTAACTTGTGAAGCAACAGCTGTGTCAAGCTTTAAACTTTTCGCATTAAAGTTTGGTATCTTTATTGGCTGGTAATTAAAAGTTGTTATACAGGAGATGATAGAAATATTTTTGCAAACTCAAAGGCATTTTTATTATCACCTGCTGCTGTACACGCACCCATAGCATTTTGATACGTACGTGAGCTTACTACTTAATGTTTGCTTTTACTGTGTGGGCAGTTTCAGTTTTTTTTTTGGGGGGGGGCATTACCTCAAAAACCGTTCCCGCTCTTCGAGTATTTTTACGAAAATATATATTTGTTGTTCATGCCTAATTAGAAGTCTTTTAAACCTACTTATATATAAATAGCACTTTTAGCAGTGGCGTAGCCACCAAAAGATTTCGGGGGGAATGACATTTCTGGTTTTTCTAGAAACGTTAAAATGTGCTCAATTGCAATTTTAACTTGAAAAATGACACATTATTAGCATATTTTTTGTGTTTGTTGCAGTATGTGCGCCAGCAGTATTCGCAATACTTCAAGCGTCGCGCCGTGGCCTATGACCGACAAAAACTTCTCATCACTTGTGACCCGCTGGGCATTCCTGAAAATGAAAAGGTTAGATGCCCTAAGGGCACATCAATTGGTTGTTTGGTATATGCTTGGACCGCGTTATGAGTAGTGTTGTGTACGATATAATATGAGTAATAAATGTGAATAGTTGGTGACATCATTCAGTGTATAGAATTCTATTTTTTATCAGTGTTTGTGTCTCAATTTTCGGATGGGAAGCGGCAGCGAAAAACTGAAAATCTTACTGATTGTTTTTTTATTTATATAATTAAATATAGTCACTGCTGCTTCGTCCATTTTTTACACACTTTCATGCATGTTACGCATTTTACACATTTTTACACCTTTATTTTTCCACATTTTTATATGTTATTACAGGCTTTTGCACGTTTACGTGTACACATTTTTACACGCTATTGCTTTCACACATTTTTACACGCTTTTACACATTTTTACACACTTGTACAGTGTACACTTTTTTACTCACTTGTACAGTGTACACAATTTTCCACACTTGTACACATTTTTCGACGTTCTTTTTTACACGTTTTGACACACATTTTGTACACGCTAACTTTTACACATATTTTCACACTTGTACACATTTCTACAAGCTTTTACACATTTTTACACACTTTTCCACACTTGTACACAATTTTACACTTTTAGACGGTTTACACATTTTTACACACTTTTACACTTTTTTACCTTTACACATTTTACACACTTTTTACCTGTTTTTTACACATTTTTACACACTTTTACAAACATCTGCTGAACTGGCTGGTTTTGTGCATTTTGCAGAAGGCGTTCAAAGCCAAGGGCATTCGTCTGGATGACGGCAGCACGGACGACTACCGCTTCATCGTGCAACAGGTGGGCCTGATCGACATGACGGAGCTGGACGTGGTCATCGACCGGAACATCGAGCAGCGCAGTCTGCTGCCCATACAGGCCATTGACATCATCATGCGACAGCACCAGTTCTACAAGTACGACCGGCTGACTGGCTGATTGAATAGGATGGAAAGAGATTTCAGTGGAGGGCGGTGTGGGGGACATTTTTATGACGTGGCCACCGCCTAGACTTTTCAAGGGTGGAGGTTAATAACCTGTTTGGGGAAGGGTCAAGACTCATGGTCCGTCTTGGGGGGAGTGTGGAGTCCCCTCACCCGATGTATATATGGATATTTGATGTTATAATCCTGTCATTGGTTATATGAGACAGAGTAGGTAACATAGCGGAATAAATTTGCATAATAATATGAATCATCATTTGAAAAATTCAGGAGTTTTGATAATTATATATTTGGTGGCTCAAGCGAATCTTGATGATAATGTCAGTACTTTGGTAGAACAAGTGTGCACAGCAGGGTTGGCAAGTCTCGGGTTTGCAACCGAGACCGAGACCGAGACCAGGCAACCGAGACCACCCAAACGAGACCCTAGCCCAACTTGGTCGGGTTAGCCGAGACCGAGCCAGGAACGAACACGAGACCTGAGACCGAGACCAGCCCTTGGGGGACCTTTTTTCAAGTTTCAATTTTAAAAATTTGAGATACTTTGAAACGTAAAAATTTATTAAGTTACAAAAAAGTGACCATTAGGTTGTTGTATGAGAGTGTATGACTTGCAAAGTTGCGAGAAACTTAACATTATAACGACCGGATGCATGAGAGTAGGTGATTCACGGTGGCAATACATAGGATTTTTTCCCGCTATTCTGTCAACTTTTGCCATTTTGAAAAGTTCCGCACACTGTCGCATGCCACAGGGCGTTTTATAGTGCATTGCATGTGCGTATATATATTGGCAATTTGGCAGCCTAACTCGGGTGCCAGCGTAGAATCGTTTGTGCTGGTGCGGTGGTGCTACTATCAGAAGTTCTGATAGGGGCATCTCACGGACCAGAAAAGTTTCTCCCGCTGACACATTTATATCGGGGGAGGTTTCATGCCCAACCACTTCATAGCCCAAAGAGCATTTGATTGCGCCTAGGTTTTTTCAGATACTTAATGTTTTGATATGCGTTTAAAGGTTGGGGCTAAAGAAATTCGATTAAACTGCCACCCAATTCGAGATTAGTAAAGTCGCAGAAGCCAGCAAATTTTTAATTACAAATCAACTACGAAGTTAGCACTATATATTTGGTAAATGATGGGCAGTATTTTTACTGGTTAACATAATATGTATGCTTGAGAGGTTCCACATACAATAATGCAACATCGCTAAGTCAGACAACCCATTCTAGCTCAAACTTTAATTAAAAAATCTAGTTTGTTATATATACATAGTATGAACTTGAAGTTAGCCAAAGTTTGCTAGTGAACTGACATTCTTCAGCAGTAGACAGTTTTGACCATTTCATGCTTGGGATTCTGTAAAAAAAATCTTCGTGATTTTGGAAAATATTGAAAACTTCAAGTCTCATCTGAAATACAGAGACCACCCTATGGCAGGTCTCGGTTTTCCTACCGAGACCGAGACCGAGACCAGCCTAGTCTCGGGTTTTTTGCGAGACCGAGACCGAGACTGCCAACCCTGGTGCACAGTCACAGATGCATGGGCAGAGGGAATATCTTCGCTACACAAAATCCGTTGTCTTCCCCTTTCCTTTAGTAGTATTCGACGCTTGTTCTCAGCTAATCAGAGATTAGACTGTCCGAATCGAACGGGAATAGTCTGGATAGCTGAATGATTGCGTGAGTTTTGGGAGAGGGGGGGGGGTCGAAAGTTAGTCAGTTAGGAGAGGGGAGGTCCCACCAAGTGGGTGAGGGTTAGGATACCCAAGATTTTTGTGCTGTTACACGTATGAAGGGGCCAGCAGGGCCATGATTTATACTAATAATGAAACGTAGGTAGGTGGCCAAGCCTAAGACAAGAATGGCTTGAGCCGGACTAGAAGGTCAACTCCAGCCCTGACGCCCCCTTGGATTCTTCTTTTCAGTGAGGATTTCATAGCGACCGGACGTGCGTTCTACGCGCCGGAAGGGGTGCTGGATCTGGGCTGCGGACGCTTTCTGCGCAAGGGCTTCTTCATGTCCGCCCGGCCGGTGGAGAATCGCATCCGGGCCTCCAAGCAGCCGGGCACCAAACAGCTGAAATTTGCCCTGTCGCTGAATGTGGACAGTATGTTGTTGTTGCTAAAAAAAGTCTGACCAGAAATTGCTGAACCATGAGAAAAAATGAGTGGCCTGACTATTCTTATACTGGCTGTACTCTTGATGCCTGCAAGTCGTTCTTTTCGTAATAATGGAATCACGTGTTTCTTTTTGTCTCAGGGTCCAGCATATTTTTTTGGTCAGACTTTAGTTGCTTGGCTTGACTGATGACTAAAGGGCTGATTCACACGAAGGCTCATGAGCGGGCGCATTCTATAATTAGATTGCTGAATGTGCACACGCGCACACTGTGCACACACATTGTGCGATATAATTGCAGCAGGCAGTGTGAACATTCTAATTATAGAATACGCTCTCTCATGCTCCATGGCGTAGTGTGCCCTCGTATGCATAGGCCCTAATGCTGTGTTGAGAGTTGAGGATATAATTAAGAAATTGTAATACGGCTGTATTTGGGTGAGGTAGATTAGGAATAAAGTTTGATTTTGAAAAAAAACGTTTTTATTCATGTTAAGTTTGAAACTTGATCTAGTTGGAATGGTGTTTCCGTTTTGAAATTGTTTTGTTTTTTTGTAAATTTTTTCTCTTAGATGGGTCTCACATTCTGGAATTTTGTCTATATATTGTGAATTTTATGTTTTATTATATTAATTGTAAACCATTGTATTTTTTTAAATTTTTTTAGCTGCCAACAGCGTTTTCTTCAAGCCCATTAATCTGCTGGCTTTTGTGGAGGAAAACTTGCGGGGTGGAATCCCACGCAACGGAATGCATCCGGCACAAGTTCGAGAAATCGAACGGGATATCAAGGGTGAGGGGGAACGGGGCTAGGAAAAAAGAAAAAAGGGCGGGGTGGTTTGTTGCAGAAGATCTTCCATTATACGTTGTCTTCTTTTTTGACAAATATGAAGTTGCTTCGCATTTTGTAAAAAAATATTCATCTTCTGGTCAAGACCAAAGCTCATTCACTAGAGCCTGTAATCGTGAATATCAGTGTTATACATAGTTTTGTCTGGTCTACAGTCTACACAATACATCGGGCTAGCTGGGTTTTAGTAGCTTAATATGGTGAATGGTACCCTCTATGCATCCGTGGGTAATCAAAATCCTGATGGGGTACCTAGTATACGTGAGCGGTTGGCCAATTCTTGGGGCGCGGGGGTGGGGGTGAGCTACCGAAGGTTGGGCAGTGCGGTGCGGGACAACTTTCTCACATCTAATATTTTCGCCTCGTCAGCCACCGATTGGCGTCTTAGCTACTTTCAAAAAGTTCTGAAGGGGGGGTGAAGTTGCCTTCTGTGGGGGGGGGGGGTATAGTTGAAAACCCCTTCCTCCCCACACCCCTTTGTATAGTATACAATCCCTGGGGGGGGGGGGGTGGGAATAGCCTCTTGTCCATTAAGGTGGCGCTCCGAATAACTTCCATAACTTCATTATCTTATAAGTCGACGTAGGTTCAAGCTAGAATAAATTTCGTTTAAATATATTGAAGCCTGTTACAAAGCTCTGTTTCTGAGTAAGTTTCACGTGCCTGCTGCCTTGTTTTGATTTTTTATCATCGATTGAAACTTTCTATTTTCGCTAAATGCGCATAATTTTTCAAACGGCATAACTGAGCGAAACTTTGTTCAAATTTTACGATCTATAGCTTAAACTGTAGGTAATTATGTTGCCGAGGTGTATCTTTTCTTATAATTTTAATCCAATTGTTTTGGCTCAAAATACACTAGTTTTTCTGAAATTGGTCAACTTGAAATCGCTGCAGAATTTCACCAAAAACAGAAATCAACATTTTCGAAGAAGGTACACCTGAATCTGCTTATTTTCTAACTTTAAGTCAAATTTCACAATGAAAAAACGACATGGAAGAGAGCTATCACGATTCAAAAAAGGCTATTGCCGATCAGAAAAATTTGAGGTTTGCCCACACAAACGACAGTGTCAACAAATAGAGCGTATTTTCTAATGCAAATAACCATTGAGAAAAGTTGGAGAAGCCAAAAAGTAGCTAACGAAACATTAGCTTGAAAAATAGTGCATTTTTGTCAATATCGCTCAACGTAATTTGACAATTTTTTTACAAATGTTTGCCTAGACAAACGACTTTTTAAAAAGTTGCAGTCACCTATTATCTGCGGAAAACCGTTATCAAAAGTAACAAAAGCCATATACAATTTTTCGGAAAATCGATTTGAAGATTTTGCCATATCAAAATTCAGGTAAAAAAATCAATTTCAACAAAACTACATGTTATGTATATCAAACGAAAGCTAATTCACCGCTGCACAACCTTTCTTCAAGAACAAAGACCTGAAAACGTGACTGAAAATTTTTACTGCCCAAAGTCAGTTATTTGGAGCGCCACCTTAAGTTTAAATTCAATTAACGCCCTTTTTGTAATCTATAACCAATCATAATATTTCAGTTCTTCGCGTTCGCACCATCAGCGATATTGCCTCGCGAACCTTCAAGCCGCGTGGGCTGTCCAAAAGCACGGCCGAAACGGAGATGTTCTCCTGGGAAACCCGCGACGGTGCGGTCCGCGAAGTCTGCGTGGCGGAATACTTTTATGAGAAATACAAAATCCGACTTCAGCACCCGCAGATGCCGTTGGTGGTGGGAGGAAGCAAGTGAGAGAGACGGACAGGGATCCAGGGTGGATCCCTTTTGGGCTGATTTAGTAGATAATAATTATATTTGGACTTTTGAGTTCTATGTCCGTTTGCCCCTATGCCCCGGGAGGTGACTTATAAGGGTCAATTCATACGTACAGCCATATGTCCGGTCATCCGGCATAATTACGAAATAATCACACTACTAATAGTGAATAAGATCATTCTGTGGCGTGATTATTTCGTAATTATTCCGGCTGAACGGTCATTTGCGTGTAAGTTTGAATCGACCCTTTTTATACTAAGACAGACATACGAAAAATCCTGAAATGGGGCGATTTGAATCTGATGAACGGAAGGATGAAGGGTAAACGTAACGACGAAAGTCTGAGCAGACATTCGTTTCATGGTCTTTCACTTTGTCCGTATGTCCGTTCAGGCAGAAGTATGGTTCGACTGTATGCTACCGTAATAATAAGACGCTACCGTAATAATAAGACAATATGCAGACATTAAAACTTGCTAATGTAGCTGTTGGGAAGCGAAATTTTTAGAACAGACAAAAGTAGTAATATGAAGAGTGCAAGAGCGTATGTTTATTGTTTGTATGAAGAGTACAGTAGCGTATGTTTATTGTTTGTATCGTATGAAGAGTACAGGAGCGTATGTTTTGTATGAAGAGTACAGAAGCGTATGTTTGTTTGACAGAACAAAGAAGGTGTGCTATCCAATGGAGGTGTTGGAAGTGCTGCCCGATCAGAAGGTGTCCAACGCCAATCTCAAGGAGGACCAGCTGTCACAAATTATTCGACAGGTCAGGGGTCAACTTCTGTGCTCCTGCTATGGGGGGCAGTGAGTGCTATCAAGAGTACATGATCGACACGAGGCAGTGCTCGTGTAATGATGCTTTCAAGATTACACGATAGAGAGGAGTTGGCCTTTAACTCAGGAGAAGAATACCAGTCGATGTAATTTAGTTGCTCCTGGTAGCGATATCATGAGCGCATGATAAAGAAGACAATCAGCCAACTAACTTCCTAAGTAGTGTTATCAAGAGTACACGAAAACCAAAGTCAACAGTGAGTACTGAGTATTGAAGTGAGTTCCGTATAAGAAATTCTGCAGTCTGTACGCTTGTAGGCTGATTAGTGATTAAATTGAGTGAAAACCAGCTTAGCTTGGCTTTTTTCTGTCAAGGTTTTTATTCATTAATTTATATTTTTATTTATTTTTCATTTTAGGCCGCCCTGCCGCCGGACCAGCGCATGCGCGAGATCGAGCATCTGTTCCAGAAGGCCAACGTGAGCAGCGATCCGATCGCCAAGGAGTTCGGAATTCAAGTCCGACCCAAAATGACTGAGGTGGAAGGTGAGCGACGCTTGGACTCTATATAATTGTGTGGCGTATCAAGAGCACGGTTGGTCTATATTGTGTGGCGTATCAAGAGTACATTTGGAGTAAAATTGTGTGGCGAATCATGAGTACAGTTGGACTATATTATAATATTGTCTGGCTTGTCAAGAGTACACTATTGGACTTCAATTATGTGGCGTATTAAGAGTACAGTTGGAGTATTTATTGTCTGGCGTATCAATAGTTCCTAATATGGAAAAGTGTGGAAATCAGATAATTTGAAGACGAACCTTTACCCGGATTAAAGGAGTCACGTTTAGTCAGGACTAACGGTTTAAGGGGGTAGTGTCGCGAAAGCAGTTTTGCTCATAGGCTGTGAAAATAGAACTTTTTGTTTTGAAGTAGTACATTCAATGAGAAGCTAGGCCAACGCTGTATGGTATCAAATAATTACTGCCAGACATCACACTATCAATATTGACAAATATCTTGGACCAATCGTCATTAGTAAGCCAGACATCACACAATAGGGACATAAAAGTTCGAAAAATCAAGCCAGATATCAGATTGGCCAGCTTGTGAAGTACACATAATGTGTGGACGCACAATTTTTTGCGACAAATAAGAAAAAAGAAAATTGAAGGTTCGTTTTTCTTTTGATTTGAAAATAAGCGTCTAGATTTTTCAAAATTTATCATTATTGCTGTTACTTTTTTACAGTTTAAGTACACCTTCACAGTTCAAACTAGTATTACTCCACAGCCGCTGCAGTAATCTGCACTAAATTTTGTGTGCATAAACTACAACATATGTGCTATTAGCCTGTGTAAAAAAACTAAACAGAAAAATTGATAAATGTGACTAAAAAATGGAATGTGAATAGGTTTTTTTTCGTCATTTTTCCGACTTTGAGACATTATTGCAAAGTATATGCTAAACCAATTTTGCTGAAACTTGGCAAAATAATTTGCCTTTAGATAGATTTTTAAAATATAGAAAGAACAATTTCTAACATTTTACTGAACAAGTTTTACAGTCGCGCAAAATCGACTGCTTTCGCGACACTACCCCTTAAATCATGCATAAATCTAGCTTTAAAAGGCGATTCCTAAACCTTATTTAAACCAGATTAAATTGTGTCAACTTTTTTAGCGCGCTATTTTAGTCAGTTTAGGAATGGACTAAACATGCTTATTATTTGCTAAACGTTCCTAAAGTTCCTAATCGCAATGGCTCACTAGTCTTTTTCGGAATTTTTTAATCGGGTGGTCACCAAAATTACTACGCCAAAGTGGGTGATCGGGATAATAGGTAAGAGGCCGAAAGTTGTGACAGGTGTGACAGTTGTGACAGATGTGACAGTTCTGACAGCTGATTGGCAGTTTCGAAAATTGTGAGTAAGTTGTGATATTTTGGTTTTTGAAGCAAATAGAATTTAACTTACAAATAATGACTAATGGTGTCTGATTTGGTTTGTGTCTGTGTCTAGGCCGTGTGCTGCCGACCCCGCAGGTGGCCTACCAGGACGGGCGCATTGTGCAGCCCTCCCTGGGGCGATGGGATGTGGGCCGGAACCGCTTTTTCCAGACCGGACCCCCCCTGGCCCACTGGTATATGCTGGTGATCGGCGATCGTATCAATTTGCACGATCGGGACATTGAGTATGTTTGAGGGGGCAGTGGTTTATTTATATGTTTTATTGTTATATTAGGATACTTTATTGTTATTATTATTATTAGCAAAGGCAAAAGAAAGCACAAAGTAAGAGATTATATAAACAGGTCTCTTTCAAAGCGACCTAATTGTCAGCTTGTTTTTTTCTATATGTTTCTATTGGTCTTTTTAATGCCCATAACTTTAGTCAGTCCTTTCAGGACAAGCGTTTAAAAAACGGTTCAATATAAGTTTTTTAGCAAAAAGTTTTGAAGCTTTGAATCATACGACTTTACTGTTGGAGCTGAATGTTGGTCAGATTTTTCGCCACGTCTAAAATCCTCAGGCATCTTCCTCAGTTTTTGTTACTAGTCAATATAAGAAAAAAATTTCTTACAGACAAAAGCACCGAAAATTACATGTATTTTTCAGTAATATAAATCCTACAAAAAAGTCCACAGGTAAAGTTTTGAAAAAGTACGACTGTCGTGAGAGATTCTTGCCCGAGGATTTTGACCTTTCTTTACATCAGTGTGCCAGCAAAAAAATCGTGCTCAAGCATCAGTTCTGTAACTTGAGTGTTCTGTGGGCGCTAAGTTTACATAGAAATCACAAAAACCTCGAAAACGCAACTACCACTGTAAATCCCCCAATTGTGTGTGTGTGTGTGTGTGTGTTTGTAGTCAATTCCTGCGCGCCTTCCGTGACCAAGGCCAGGCGGTGGGCATGCGTATCGAGCAACCCCATGACGTCCTAAACGTCTCACGCATCGATCAGATTGAGGACGCCTTTCGCCGCATTGTCCAGGACACGGGCAACCGGCTACAGCTGGTGCTGTGCGTTGTGCCCGGCAAAACCCCGCTCTACGGGGAGGTCAAACAGCTTGGCGATGTGGTGCACGGGGTGATGACACAGGTGCTGACCGCACGCGTGTTTCGCAACTGTTTCACTGGGCGCGGCACACAGGCGACCCTCAACAACATCCTCTACAAGGTCAACACCAAGCATGATGGTATCAATAGTGTGCTGGACTCCAAGACGGATCAAGTGTACGTTGGTGGGATTTTAATGGGGGGGGGGTTTGGGGTTGGGAATATTGAAAGTCTGATAAAAATGCTGGACCCCGAGACAAGAAGAAACACTGATTTCTTCATTACGAAAAGAACGAATTGCAAGCATCAAGAGTACAGCGAGTAGTAAGAAATATATTGAATCACGCCAGTCGCCACCTATTTTGTCTTTTGTCTCCAGGCTCAACAATTTTTGGTCAGTTCAGTCCTTAGTTAGCATTCAGTTATTGGAAGCTTTTTGACATGACACTATTTCGTTTGCCAATATTGTTTTTGGTAATGAGAATTATTTTTGCAGAAAAACGTGTTTTCAGCTAGCAAGATCCCGAAAGCTCTACGAGCATAGTCACTGAAACCACTTGACTGGTAAAAATAAGTTTATATTTTTTGTTCAAGTCAGCATTGCAGCAAAAAGCTTAAAAACCGATAGCTATAGTTTTAATTTATCCACACAGCCGAATATTTTGTTATTTTTCAGTGTGAAACGCTTCTTCTACGGCCCAGTGCTGTTTCTCGGCGCCGATGTGACCCACCCTGGTCCGGGCTCCAATATGCCGTCTGTGGCGTCGGTTAGTCTCAGGCTTTTTTGCTAAGGAGTCAACACAGTGTAGAGTTAAAGTTAAATCGGTTAAAATTAACATTGAGAAAACGGGATGTAACCTGGGGGGTCATGTACCGACATTTTGACTGCCCTTACCATGTCAGACAAAAAATGACCATGTTTTAGCGAAAAATTAACTATTTTCCTAAAAATGTGGCCAAAAGACCTTGATTTGGCGTAAACACTAGCGATTTTTGAAATTTTTGGCCAATATTTAGGTAAAAATCGCATAAATTTGATAGAAATACCCATATTTTAGAGCAAATTGTATAGAAATGTTACATGCTCTTGTACCTTGGCTCTAATTTTGCTTGCCCTTGTACCAAAATTAAAAATCTGGTGCCCCCCTCGTTAAACTGTTAGCCTGGGTTCCGACTATGTGCAGCTTAGAAAAACTGGGGTGGGGGGATTTAGGAGGGAACCGTAGACTGGGAGATCGGGGGGGGGGGGATAGTGTTACGGGAATATTAGGTCTTGTAATCACCCACGCCCATGTATGATTTCGACTGACTGAAATGAAGCAGCTGACTTATTTGGTGTAGGTCGTTTTTGAGTCATGCCGTATAATAATATTATGCCATTCCTAAGCCTCGAACTGAAACAACTTCAGTTCAGTTCGGTAAAAAAAGAAATGGGGCGGGGCCCCCTAATAACTGCCTTTCTTTCAGCATGGCATAGTCTGAAGTCTAAACTAGTAAACTGTATAGGTGAAATGCATAATGGCAGTCTCCGGAGACTTAGTCCAGACCAATGTCTAAGCCCTTAGACCAGCGTGTCAGAACACCCTTTGGAACTCGTATGTTATGGTACGTGTGGAATTGTGTTTTAGGTGGTGGGCAATGTGGACGCGACGGCGGTGAAGTATGCGGCGGCCTGTACGGTGCAGGAGGCGCACAAGGAGATGATTTCCGACCTGCAGAGCATGACCAAGAATGCCCTCCGGCGATACTACCGCGGCACCAAGCGCAAGCCAGAAATGCTGGTCTTCTATCGAGATGGCATGAGCGAAAGCCAGTTTGCCACTGTTAGTCGATTTTTTGATAAGTGGTTTTTTGGAGCTAGAGTAATTTTTTATAGTAGAGTGTGACTCGTGTGTGTGTGTGTGTGTGTGTGTGTGTGTGTGTGTGTGTGTGTGTGTGTGTGTGTGTGTGTGTGTGTGTGTGTGTGTGTGTGTGTGTGTGTGTGTGTGTGTGTGTGTGTGTGTGTGTGTGTGTGTGTGTGTGTGTGTGTGTGTGTGTGTGTGTGTGTGTGTGTGTGTGTGTGTGTGTGTGTGTGTGTGTGTGTGTGTGTGTGTGTGTGTGTGTATCCTTTTGGGTTCCTCCGAAATGGAGCGACCGAAGGAGGGGATTAAAATCTGTCAACAAGTGATTAGAACAAGACGTATTGTAAGACTTGTAAAGTTGAACAACAGGCCCCTGAATGTCGTGATATCTGTCTTCTTGTAACTAAAGTCTGACCAAAAATTTCTGATCCCTAATAATTTTTTATTGCATTACGAAAACTATGAATTGCATGCATCAAGAGTACAGCGAGTAGTCACAAAAAGCAGACCAGCTGTTTTGTCTCAGGGCTCAACAATTTGGTCATCGGACTTAGTCTAGTACGTGTGCCCTTCATTTGCAGGTGCTTGACCACGAGCTGACGGCGGTGCGGGCGGCCTGTGACGAACTGGAGCCGGGCTACAAGCCGGGCATCACCTTCGTCACCGTCCAGAAGGGACACCACACGCGCATCTTCCCCGCCAACCCGCCGCACCCCAAGGCCAAGCCCTCGGAGAAAAATGCGCCCGCCGGCACCGTCGTTGACTGCAACATCACCCATCCCACCGAGTTTGACTTCTTCCTGTTGTCCCATCAAGGCATACAGGTGGGGCTCTCAGTATTTATTCTGTTAAGAGTACAGTAATTAATAGTATGAGTGTGTTCGCTGAAGAGATTATTATGAGACATGATAGTATGTGGGCAAGAGTACATGATAGTATGTGGGCTAGAGTACATGGTAGGGTTGGTAGACGCCCAGTAGTGGTAAAACAATGTTCGTCATAAGTACTATACTTGTGTCAGCAAAGGTACACAACAGGAGTATGCTCTAAGCAAGAGTACATGCTAGGACTGTACTCTGAGCGAGAGTACATGCTGATGCTAGGACTATGCTGTGAGCAAGAGCACATGCTAGGACTATCCTCTGAGAGTCTGAGCTAGAGTACGTGCTGATTCTAGGACTGTGTTGTGAGCAAGAGTACATGACAGGACTATGTTGTGAGCAAGCGTACTTGTTAGGAATATGCTCTGAGCAAGAGTGCATGACAGGAGTATACTCTGAGGCAAGAGTACAACATGCTAGGACTATGGGCTATGGAGGCAAGAGTATATTATAATATTGCAGGGCACATCCCGTCCGACGCACTACCACGTGCTGCACGACGACAACGGGCTGAGCGCGGACGACCTGCAGCTGTTGACCTTCTACCTGTGCCACGTGTACTCTCGCTGTACTCGCTCCGTCTCGCTGCCCGCACCCTGCTACTACGCCCATCTGGCTGCCACCAGGGCTCGCGACATGATCAAGCGGCACGGGTAATGTTATATTATCTGTTTCAGAAGGATTGTGCTCTTGATGCATTCAGCTGTGGTGTTGGGTTTTAAGGCATGAGGATGTAGCTAGGGCCAGTTTGAGGCAGCAGTAGTTCTGAGATTTTGGACTGGGTTTGTAGGAGAGGTGAGAAATATTAGGTAATGAAAACATAATATGCTATAAAATTATCATAATCTGATAGAGTATCATCGAATCTATAAAGTTAATAGCTAATCAACTCTAAATTGCCTAAAATGCAATGGGGGCGGTTGTTCCTCTAGATGACCGATATGTTATTCCTATTATCTGGTATATAATTTCATATTCAATAATCACTGATACCACTGATATTGGCTAGCTGAACGTAATACGGCTGTATTACGTATGAATCGCCCTTTACAGACAGTAACTACTAATTAGTAAGTCGATTAGCTCGTTTATAGGTAATTATTATAAGACGTAAAGCCATTAATGCTTCGTTACAACGACTGTGTGTGTGTGTGTGTTTCAGTGATGTGTCGGATACGCGCAGTATTGTGTCTGGGGGGAGCGGCCCGCCGGAAATCAACTACGACGAGCTGAAAACAGTGGTGGCCGTCAACAAGAATATGCGATCGCGCATGTATTTCGTCTAAAAATTCGGCACAGGCATGAATGTCTACTTAAGAAAATGAGACTCTTATTTTGCGTGTACTATAGTAATGTTGACGTGTGGTACAATGATAATTTATCCCTTATTCATATTCTTAATATTCTATAATACCATAGACATTTCGTCGTCTTGCGTTGTATTATATTTATGATAATTTGTATTACCATTAGTGGTTTTTTATTTTTATTGTTTAGCGTATATTATCAGTTTTGTGGTTGGCTTTCAGTTGAAGATTTGGCAACTAGATGTTTTTTCTAGTTTTGCTGTTTAGAACATTATGTCTGCATTAATTTGTAACTTTTTTACCAATTTTTAATTGGTTGATCGTTTCTAATAAGGTTTTTTATAAATTTAATTTTTGAAATCGAAATAAACTTCATTTTCAAATTTCAATAATTTTCAAGTTGACTTCAATTACAAAATTGGTTAATGTTTTTTTACCATAATTAGCTTTGAGCTAGTTTAGTCTAATATATACATTCTACAATATTTCACATTTCACTGTATTCGTATTATTGTTCTTATTTGTTTTTTGTTATGTTCTTGTATAGTATGTTTTATTGGTACTGTTTATTTGTTTTTATGTTATTATGTTTCAGTTCATTTTAATCATAGTGTACAAATGGAAATGCTTTGACGCAAAAAAGTAAAACTTTTCATATGTTTTGCACACAATTTTTTTTAATAGTTTAATATATTATTTGACTCTGAGATGCTTTAAAATTAAAAAAATGTATTAAGTTTAAAAAAATTTTAAAAAAATGTGGCTTGGCTTTTTCCAAATCCGATTCACTGCCGTTTTGTTATTTCTCTTGTGTCAGTAGTAGTGTTGCGTGCTTTTTATTTTTCATTTTTGTTTTCTTATTTGTTATTGAGCTTTTGTTGTTGTGTTTTTATGCATTATTTTTATTCTTACCTTCTTGATGACTAATTCATAGCATTTCCAAACTTATGTAGCCGCTAAACGGTTTTTAGTCGCTTATGTTTTACTCTCATTTCCTCTAATATTATGTTTTGATAGCGCACAATGAAATTACCAGCGTGACATTTTTCATTACGAATTTATTCTTATTGTTTGTCAAATTTAATTGAAAGACATGCAAAATTGTTGAAAAAAATGAATCTAGAATATGAATTATCATTCAAGGGGTCCATAGGCGGATCTAGGGGGGGGGGCGGGGGGGGCTCGAGTTTCCCCCATTGGGTCGAGGGGCCTATCGAGTCGGGGGCCTATCGGCCCGAAGGGCCGATAGGCCCCCGACTTGTGCATACATGTAAGTCGCTCTCCATGTTGTTTTAGGGCCTATTTAGGCCCTTGTAGCCTAGATAGGCCCCTCTCCATGTTGTTTTTGGGCCTATTTAAGCCCTTGTAGCCGGCTGTGGAGTAGATGGGCCCCTTTCTATGTTGCTTTTTTGGGCCTATTTAGTCTCTTGCAGCCTGCTCTGGACTAGATAGGCTCCTCTCCATATTGCTTTGGGGCCTACTTAGGTCCTTGCAGTCGGCTGTGCACTAGATAGGCCGCTCTCGATGTTGCTTTTGGGCCTATTTAGGCCCTTGTAGCCTGCTCTAGACCAGACAGCCCCCTCTCCATGTTGCTTTGGGGCCTATTTAAACCCCTGTAGCCTGCTGTGGACTAAGGTAGGCCCCTCTCCATGTTGCTTAGGGGCCTAGATAGGCCCTTGTAGCCTGCTGTGGAGTAGGTAGGTGAGGTCCCTCTCCTCTCCATGTTGCTTTGGGGGCCTATTTAGGTCCTTATAGCCCCCCCCACCCGAAATTTGTTCCGACTGAAAATTGACACAATGGTCCCTCCTTTGGTTTTTATTGATCGGCCGAAAAAAATTTCTGATACGTCTCTAGTTGACCAAATTCGGCCTAAAAATTGAAAAAATCTCCATTTTTTTCTGGGTACGCCACTGGTTTTATTACAAACACATTCAACTCATTGCCTTGATATGGCCGCGGCAATAACAAGATAGCGTAAAACTGAAAAACGCTATCATAAAAAGTGAACAAAATTCTGCAGACCTCCCCCCCCCCCCCAAAAAAAAAATCAAAGTCTGGGACCGCCAGTGCCCTCGCCAGACACTTTCAACGACTAAACTTTTACACAAGGATCCCCCCTATTTGGTTTTATAGCCTGGCAGGAAAAAGTTTCCGATACGTCTCCAACTGATCAAATTCAGCCTAAAAATAAAAAATTCTCTCGCATTTTGTTCTGGGGGCTGCCGCCCCCAGACCCCTGCAACCTTATGGCTTTACTGTTCCTTGCTTTTGTCTTTCACGAAAGCGTATATGTATATATTTGTGCATTGTGCACTATTTATTTGCTAATACAATGTTACGTGTATCATTTAAGCTGTTTTATTGGGGTAAAATTGACATTTTAAGTAAATTTATGGTTCGTAGTGCCAAAAATCTTCTTACAGTTTTCAATTGGCTAGCTGGTGCACCCTCGCCGGCGCGCCGGTTTTGTAATTTTAGGTGTTTTGAACTTCAGTTTTACGTTGAATAAAAATTCGGTCCAAAAAATTGGTTTTTTAACGAAATGTGTTAATGTGTCGTTTTTTGCGTTAAAATCGCTTTTAAGTGCATTTTAACACATTTCAAAAAAATGGGGCCTATTGGTCCGGGGGCCTATCGGGGTCCGAGCCCCCCCCCCCCCCCATGGAAAATTTCTAGATCCGCCACTGAAGGGGTCGCAATGGTTTGCGTTTGTTTATTTTATGGCTTCATTCTTCGTGCTATTTTCGTGGCGAAATTTGAATGAACTGGCTTCGTCTCGTGTTTTTTAGCATTCTTTTGTTCCAGATTTTTTTCACATCTCATCTCAGTGTAAAACCAAAAAAATATTACTCATGCTGTTTACGTATTTTGCTATGTTATGATTTCTATCTGTATATTACATTAATGTGGCTTTTAGGCTGGGAGAATTATTTTAGATCCGAAAGTTGATCTTTATTAGTTACGGTGGTCAGTATTATGAAATTAATATAGATGAAATATTGTAACCCCAACTTGGGTTTATTATTGACCATTTCTACAGTGGAGATTATACGGACTGGATTAAAATTTATTTGCTTAATTCGTTCAAAGTCGAGACAAAATTTTGTGCGCCACAAAATGTTTTAGTCTGGTGTAAAAACACTTTATATATGTATTGCAAGTTATTATGTTTGATTTCATTTTTCATAGACGAAAAAGCTAGCAGCAAACAAATTTAATCTAATCCTTTTAATCTAGTTAATCTAGTGGTGTTAGCAGCATGTTATTGATATACGGTGGACTGCACCAAATAGGATTAACTTAAGCCTGAGCTGGAGCTAAACTTCAGTTAAATCGATTTAGTTAAATCCCAGCTAAATCCCAGCTACACCCCAGTTTTCAACTAAATCTGAAGCGCCAACTGCGCTAATCTTCATTGGTGCAGCGGACTTAAACCGATTTAAGGAATTTAAGCCTGAGCTAAATCGGTTTAAGCTAATCGTCAGCTAATCTGATTTGGTGCAGTCCACCAATAGTGTTTCGAATCCATAGATTTATCTGGGCTTTTTTGTAATGTTGCATTGTTGCAGTGTCACTTAGACCAAGCTTAGCAGTAATTCATGTCTGAATCGTACAACTTCAGTCAAAAAGAGAATCTAGCATCTTTTGTAATGGAACTACCGTGTTCAAGGTTGATTTTACAGCCGTCCTTTAATCATCAAAATTTGTGAAAAAATCCCCACTGAAAATAAAAACCAGCTATATATATAATTTCATGGCGTTGTTTTTTCGTCTGAACAGACACAGTTATATGAATCAACCGTAATTCATTCAAACGGTTTTAGTAAGCTTGGTGTTAAAATTACATTACCTATAATGAATTTGACCATTTATGTCACTGGTGGGGCACCACTTTGTAACCTGTCCTAATGCAAATGATTTCTGTCCTGTTCATGTATTTTGGTGGCGGCTCCTTTATTATTATTTGCTATATTTAGCCGTTACTTGTTGTAATAAAGTTTTGTGGTTTTGCGTCAGCTTCAGTTTTAGTAGAAGAATTCCTGGGTTTTCTAAGGATCACCCGCAACCTTAACCATAAACTCCTGGGTTTTCTAAGGATCACCCGTAACCTTAACCACAAACTCCTGGGTTTTCTAAGGATCACCCGTAACCTCACTCAAACAACTAAACCTGGGTTTTCTCAGGATAACTTGAAACCTTACTCAAATGAACTCATGGGTTTTCTAAGGATTACCCGCAACCTAACAACCAAATCACAACTCAGCGGCGTACCTGTAGAGGGGTTGAAACCCCCAATCCAATCCCCAATCCGCGTATATCCCAGGTCCGACCCACTCGAACAGCGCCAGATGAAAGGTGGGGGGTCGCCCCCCATACCCTTTTCAGAAAAGACCAGGACAGGAATCGAACCTGTGCCTTCTGCTACACTCCGGAATATGGCAGACGTGTAATGGCAGACGCGCACGCTGACCACTACACTATCCCGGCCTACGACTAACTTTTCTAACAGCCTTTATCAACCCCAGCAGAACTTCTAACTACACTACTATGCGGCTGTCGTTGCAATTTGCAAGACCCGCCTACTACGCTGACCGCTGCTACGTTACATCTTCCCCCCGCTTAATCCAACTGCGTCCTCGCAGTTGCTCAGGTACGCTCGCTTCACAAGAATTCCTGGGTTTTCTAAGGATCACCCGCAACCTTAACCATAAACTCCTGGGTTTTCTAAGGATCACCCGTAACCTTAACCATAAACTCCTGGGTTTTCTAAGGATCACCCGTAACCTCACTCAAACAACTAAACCTGGGTTTTCTCAGGATAACTTGAAACCTTACTCAAATGAACTCATGGGTTTTCTAAGGATTACCCGCAACCTAACAACCAAATCACAACTCAGCGGCGTACCTGTAGAGGGGTTGAAACCCCCAATCCAATCCCCAATCCGCGTATATCCCAGGTCCGACCCACTCGAACAGCGCCAGATGAAAGGTGGGGGGTCGCCCCCCATACCCTTTTCAGAAAAGACCAGGACAGGAATCGAACCTGTGCCTTCTGCTACACTCCGGAATATGGCAGACGTGTAATGGCAGACGCGCACGCTGACCACTACACTATCCCGGCCTACGACTAACTTTTCTAACAGCCTTTATCAAAAAAAAGGCTGACCACTACACTATCCCGGCCTACGACTAACTTTTCTAACAGCCTTTATCAACCCCAGCAGAACTTCTAACTACACTACTATGCGGCTGTCGTTGCAATTTGCAAGACCCGCCTACTACGCTGACCGCTGCTACGTTACATCTTGCTACGTTACATCTTCCCCCCGCTTAATCCAACTGCGTCCTCGCAGTTGCTCAGGTACGCTCGCTTCACAAGAATTCCTGGGTTTTCTAAGGATCACCCGCAACCTTAACCATAAACTCCTGGGTTTTCTAAGGATCACCCGTAACCTTAACCATAAACTCCTGGGTTTTCTAAGGATCACCCGTAACCTCACTCAAACAACTAAACCTGGGTTTTCTCAGGATAACTTGAAACCTTACTCAAATGAACTCATGGGTTTTCTAAGGATTACCCGCAACCTAACAACCAAATCACAACTCAGCGGCGTACCTGTAGAGGGGTTGAAACCCCCAATCCAATCCCCAATCCGCGTATATCCCAGGTCCGACCCACTCGAACAGCGCCAGATGAAAGGTGGGGGGTCGCCCCCCATACCCTTTTCAGAAAAGACCAGGACAGGAATCGAACCTGTGCCTTCTGCTACACTCCGGAATATGGCAGACGTGTAATGGCAGACGCGCACGCTGACCACTACACTATCCCGGCCTACGACTAACTTTTCTAACAGCCTTTATCAACCCCAGCAGAACTTCTAACTACACTACTATGCGGCTGTCGTTGCAATTTGCAAGACCCGCCTACTACGCTGACCGCTTTCTTGCTACGTTACATCTTTCCCCCCGCTTAATCCAACTGCGTCCTCGCAGTTGCTCAGGTACGCTCGCTTCACAAGAATTCCTGGGTTTTCTAAGGATCACCCGCAACCTTAACCATAAACTCCTGGGTTTTCTAAGGATCACCCGTAACCTTAACCATAAACTCCTGGGTTTTCTAAGGATCACCCGTAACCTCACTCAAACAACTAAACCTGGGTTTTCTCAGGATAACTTGAAACCTTACTCAAATGAACTCATGGGTTTTCTAAGGATTACCCGCAACCTAACAACCAAATCACAACTCAGCGGCGTACCTGTAGAGGGGTTGAAACCCCCAATCCAATCCCCAATCCGCGTATATCCCAGGTCCGACCCACTCGAACAGCGCCAGATGAAAGGTGGGGGGTCGCCCCCCATACCCTTTTCAGAAAAGACCAGGACAGGAATCGAACCTGTGCGCTGTTTGGGTGTGTGTTTGGTGGTTTTTTTTTTTTTGTTTTTTTTTTTTTTTGGGGGGTTTTTTTTTTTTTGTTTTTTTTTTTTTTTTTTTTTTTTGTTTTTGTCTTTGTGTTTTTTACGATTAGGCAAAATAGATAAGAATGTACAGCACGCGCTTGCTTATGTAGCGTTGTGTGGTTCATTCCCCTTTAGCCTGCTGCATAGTGCATACATGGGCGTGGCATCTTCACCCCCCCCTCCAGACAGGTGCTTCGCCTCCCCCAGAGGGCATCTTCACCCCCCCCAGAATGCTTTGAAGGTAGCTCACGAAGCAAAAATCGGTGGCTCACGCAGCGAAAATCGCGCCGGAAAAGATGCTCCGCACCCCCCCCCCCCCCCGGTTGGCTCACCCCCCCCCCCCAGAATTCGGTAGCTGCCCACGTATGGTCTGCTGTACAACAAGAGTACATAATATTGTCTCACTCTTACAGATGAAGAGTGGGATACCTACTCTCCTTTATGCCTGTGTTACAGCGCAGGCGCTCATCATTTCTGGTCTACTGTTTTGTTAGGTAGGGGACCAATCACATGCGAGCTACTGTACTGTTCTGACTGGCCACCTACCTGTGTACGTACTCCAATGAGCAGTCAAGGCGGCCATGTCTACCCTATGTGTCAACATGCACAGGTCGCTTCTGATTGTCGCCTATCTGTTAACAGGTAGGCCAGAAACGAAACGCACTAGACTTGCTACCTTACCCTACAACACAGGCAGGAAGAAGAGTGTCTTGCTCTTCTTAAACACTCACGAAAAGCGCTATAGCGCAAATAGTGCTTATATGCAACAAATTTGATACTTCTTATAAGCATTTCTAATAGTGGTGGCAACCTAGTTTTTGTCAAAACTAGGTAAAGTAAAGTTAAATTTCGCAAAACTAGGTAAACTAGGTAAAAGTACCTAGTTTTTACCGAGTTTTGTGAAAAAACTAGGTAGTACTTTGCCAAAACTAGGTATTACCTAGTTTTTTTTTAAATTGATGTTATCATCTATTAACCTTTACTATACAAGTTATCAAATACATATACCTATTCTGTTCCATTACCTAGTAATTGAAGCTTAAGAGTATGACTATGACCACTTTTCGACTTATTCTTCTCTTGGTGTGCTTCAAATTGCCTAGAAAAATTGTCTAAAGGCAAGCAGACGTTTGGCCTAAAAAGTTAGATAGGTAGACCTATATTAAGTTAAGTAACAGTTCCTAATATTGTCTAGTATAAGACAAGTATATAATATTGTTTTGTATGTCCGGACCTGAGAATTTTTTCCCAAAAATAAGTCTCCGTTACTCCCGCTAGTCCAGAAAAGAAAATTTACTGAACCTATTGTCATAATTTTGTTACCAATGAAATTTATTTTTCGCCTTCATCTAAAGATAACAAACAATACAAATTTTTAAAATAATTTTTAACAATTCCAAATATAAAAACTCGTTCCAGAAGACTCCCCCGCATCTTAGGACAAGAGCATCATCATTAAAAAATTGGAATTTATTTTTTCAAAAAAATTAATTTTTCCAATTGCCTCTTTTCACCCTTCTTGTACACCTACTCTACAGTTTAATCTCAACTGTTCTTACTGCGTGCAGAAACAATGCTGTTCTAATATTCCGCTGCATTAACCATTCGGCTCAAAAGTCTCACCAAACGATAAACCGTTTGTTTTGCAGGTGTACTTATAACAGCTCATATACAGTACAATGTCGGCGCTGCAAAGCAATCTAATCGAAGCTACCAAAGTCATTTATTGATGGCTAGGTTCTTGCACGGGCAAGATCAATTTGTAGACACTGACAATCGTCAGACAGCCACCAGTTAGCTGATTTCGAATCAGAATTCACAGGCGATGCAGCCCGTCAACAGTAACAACTAAGTTGAAGTTCCAATGCATTTGTTTTTGTTCCTTCTTTGGAAGTAAGGGTCGATTCGTACTTCCGTAGGCCATACGGACAAACGGACATAGGAAACACAGACAAAGCCTGCTTTGCCCGTTTTTTCAATTCATACTTTCTCATGCAAACGAACAAAGGTGCGATTCATACTTTTGAGCCGTATGTCCGTTTGTCCGCATGCCCAACAATTTCGGCAGAGTTGAACGAAATTTAACTTGCCGGACATACGGACAAAATGAAATTGTGCCGTTTAGTACGAATGACCGGACATACGTCTGAAGGGCAAAAGGACATACGGCTGAACAAATGAAAGTATGAATTGGACAGCCGTTTTGCCGTTCAGTTTGTCCAGACATTCGTTTGTCCCAATGTCTGTATGAATCGACCCTGTGTAACAGATACAATTAGCTTGCTATTCTGTTCACTTTACACATCTGTCAGAACTTCTTTCGCCATGTAGCTTCGCTGTGCGTTAATAGCCTGTGGGCATAACTTCAAAATGCATGTAAAACAATTGGCGAAAAGTAAAGGGGAAAGACTCAGCTAGCTGTGGTATCACATAGTCCTTCTGGAAATGTGTATTGGCCATTGGGTACAAATGCTATTATTTTTGAAAAGAAGGGGGTTCCGCCCGGTTATGAATATATCCCAATTTTCAATAGAGAGGGTTAGCCCAATTATGAATACTTGGCATTCCAATTATGGCTAACTCCTCCCAATTATGGCTAATGACAACAACGGGTGATTTTTTCAAAATATTAATGAAAAAGTGCTGCTAAAGGCCTACAATCAGAAAGTTATCAACATATAAATAAGTTTGTGGCTAATGAATGGTCAAGATTGATAGTCTAAATCACTCAAGTCGTTCCTACCGCCCATTTTTTTGAGATGAAGATGGCATGGAAGGCCGCGCACTGAGTTTTTCGGATGTAATTTTGCCTGCTTAATGAAATTAACGGCTGTAAGTATGAAAATGAGGAGTAATGAGATTGTTTGATCATATCTGTTTTCCGTTATCCTACATGTACCTTTTCCAACCAAAATTTGACATTTGATGAACAAATTATTATGATTTTTGCTACTATGTGCACTAGACTGGCCGACTGCGCTACGGCCCGCGGCTCGCCACCGCTCCGGGCCGGGGTCCCCTGGCAGCGGGCCGGCCCCGCGCCGAATGCAACAACCCCGGGCGGCCCGCTCATATCTCTAATCTAGCGTACAGTAAGAAATGAAATACAGCTACGCTTTAATTTCAGTTGATAAAAATTTCGTTTTCGTTTTCGCTTTCGTTTTCGCTTTCGTTCAATTTCGTTTCGTTTTCGCTCTTTGCTTCGTTTTCGTTTTCGCTCGTTGTGTAATTTGGCAGCTGAGCAGTCAAATTTATGGCGCTATGCTTCTTTAAAGTTTAGTATATTTATTTACGTAGCTGAGACTGAGAGCGGCAAACATAAATAGCAGAGCAATACTCAGGGCAGCAGAAAAAGACAGGCGCTCACATACATTAAAAACTAATTAAATCAAGTGTCTAGGCTTACAACTTTTGGGTCGCAATAGAAATTATTTGAGTTTCGTGCATTTCGTTTTTGTTTTCGCTTTCGTTTTCGTTTTCGTTTCGTTTTCGTTCAATTTAGTTCAACTGAAATTAAATCGTAGCTGTACCTACTTAACCTATTAGATCCTACACGCCCGCCGGACACAGTGGCCGCTTGTGCTTGAGCACAATGATTTAACGACATTTATGAGAAATTGAACATTTTCACTAGATTTTCAAAACATAAATATTAAATAAGAACATATGTACATACGTATTGACGTATTGTTTACCAAGTATGTTAGCTTGTCCCCAATCCATATGTAACTGTAATTGTTAGCGAAAAATTTGCAAAATATAATCCGACGATAGTTTTGGAATTTACGACTGAAATGAGCAGCTGGCTTAATTTGAATAGTGTAGTCCGATATGCGTTCTTAAACGTTACACAACTTGAACTTAAACTTACACTGAAACTGAAACAAGCCCTATCTATTTAATCCGGTAAAAAATAGGTCAGTAAACTCTAAGGGTGGATTTCACAGATTTTATATGATTTGCACATAATTTCATAACTAAATATCGCCTGATTCGTTACGAATTTCGTAAATTTTCTTAAACCATGGTTTTAGCGCAGAATTTGAAACCTGCAGCGCAGCAGGTCTCTGTTTTGTGAAATTTCAGCTGTGCTAAAACCATGGTTTAAGAAACTCTGCGAAATTCGTAACGAATCAGGCGACATTTCGTAATGAAATTATGTGCAAATCATATAAAAACGTACGTAAAACCATGGTTTTATAAAACCACCTTTGTGAAATCCACCCTAAGGGTAGATTTCACAGAGGTGGTTTTAGTAAACCATGGTTTTACGTACGTTTTTATATGATTTGCATTTATTTTTATTACGAAATATCGCCTGATTCGTTACGGATTTCTTAGATTTTCTCAAACCATGGTTTTAGCGCAGTTGAAATTTGAAACATGCAGTACAGCAGATCTCTGTTTTGCTGAAATTCCAACTGCGCTAAAACCATGGTTTAAGAAAATCTACGAAATTTGTAACGAATCAGGATTCCTAAAAAAAATTCCTAAAAACGGACGTAAAACCATGGTTTAGTAAAACCACCTTTGTGAAATCCACCCTAAATTTCTTGACTGCCTCTCTTTGAAGTTTTGAATCGATTTGATAAGTTTGGTTTACACATGGATGAACGGGTAGATACTAGGTAGTTTACACTTTGGGTATGGTATTGATCGGAACATTGGAGCCCCGGATCACCCGTGGGTAACCAGTAACCACTTCAATCCGCAAAACCAAAAATTATCACGCAATTCCAAATTTTCAGAAAAAGGGGTATTAGCTAAATACAATCATCAAGTATGGTATCTTAAAATGGCGAGTCAATTGTGGGTCGCGGGTTGACCTGTACGGTGCAGGTTTCTTCCTTGTGTACGTACGAATGTACTCTTGGTACGAACTACATACGAACATCAAGCCGAGGGTTTGGTTCAGTCGATAATTTTGACCCGCGTCTATCCCTGGGTTTTTATTGTAAATGATTTAAGGTGGTAGTTGCGTTTTCGAGGATTTTGTGATTTCTATGTAAACTTTGCGCCACCAATACTCAAGTTATAATTGACGCCTGAGCATAAATTTTTGGGACAATACTGTAAAGGTCAAAATCCCCAGGCATGTCTCTCACTTTTTCGAAATTTCACCTGTGGACATTTTTAGAGGGTTTTAATTACAAGAAAATATCTTAAATTTTCGCTGCGTTTGCTTATCAGCTATTTTCTCAGTAAATTGACTAGTTATTAAAAAAGTGGGGGACATGCCTGGGGATTTTAAACGTGTCAAAAACCTTACCAACTTTCAGCCCCAACAGGTAATCGTATGATTCAGAGCTGTGGCGCAAACTTTTTGTAAAAAATTGTAATATTTTGGAAAGGACCTTTTTTTAGTCGCTTATACTGAAAACAAAATCACAGGTTAAATTTCAATGCATGGCATACATTTAGAAAAGATATTGTTCTACCTCATGCAAAAGACCGCTTGCGATTTGAATTTGTAAACGCTGAGCTATAGCTTTTCAAAAAAACACCTAAAAACGCAATTACCCCCTTAAGCTCTTAAAAAAATTACATGCCGTCTCATACTCATTTAGGTACATACCTATATGAATATATGTAACAGCTAATGAATATTAATTTCGCACTAAAGAAATTAGCGTCCGTGTCCATAAATGACCAAGCCGCTATAAGTAAAAAGTATGTACAACAACTTTGGCAAAATTATCCGAGCAACATTTGGTTCAGCAACAACTAGACACTCCAATTTGGCACTGCAACACTAAGAGCACACAAATAACATGTACTCTTGATATTAGTCATAAATGGACGGGCTTAGCCAAGACTGGGCCTATTTTTTTGGCGGTTATTCATAACTGGCGGACCCCCCACAATTACTACACCTTTGCTTTTTCCCACATTCACAAGCACAAACTAATGTATTTCCAAATATAAAATTATGTGCAGGATCTGCGAAAATTGCTGATTGCAGCAGTATAAAATTTTTGAAAGAAAACTTACCTGGAAAATATATCTGGGCCTTTAAAATTAGCATTAAGCGTAGAAACTGTTTTGATTTTCAGTTTTCAAGCATAACTGAAAAGCGACTACTCAGTTCAGCTTTGGGAACATTTAAAAAACCAATAAATCTCATATTTTACGTGCGTATATGTATATTTACTTACATGTTTGTATATTTCCTAACGCGCATACAGATACTGTTTTTGTACACGCTGACATGTTCGATCAAGCCTAGGAATCAATTGATTATTGGCTGTCGGCCTACAACGAAACACTAAAGTCCTCATTAGCTTTTTCTTATCCAATTTTCACCCTCACAGCTTCCGTACTAGCAGTGTGCAACAATTTTTCAGCCTTTGCGGCTCGTGATTCACGGGCAGCCACATAAAACTACATAGGTGGTAAACGCTTAAAAAGAAGCAATATTATCCAATAACAAAGCTATATAATATAATGTAAAAAAGTGCAGTGAAAAAGTGAAAATGAGTTTTATCATTGTTTGGCGAGGATTTTGGATTTAAAATTTAAAGAAATTTTATCGTACAACTACATATGTGTAGGCATTAATGCGTGCTACATTATATACCATTTTACTACTTACATTCTAGGGCAAAAAAGTTAAACTTTAACTGAAATTAAAAAAAAGTTAGGGGTATTACTTTAACTTTAACTTTAACTCCAAAAAAGTTAGAGGTCTTACTTTAACAGTAACTTTAACTTGAATTAAAACAGCCTTACTTTAATTTTAAATTGAAGTTACTTTAAAAAAGTTATATAAAAGTCATTGATTTTCGGCTTACTTTAACTTTAACTTAAATTGCTGCCTGAGCCTTACTTTAACTGTAACTTTAACTTAAATTGAAGCAATGGCCTTTACTTTAACTTTAATTTTAACTTAAGGTGGTAGTTGCGTTTTCGAGGATTTTGTGATTTCTATGTAAACTTTGCGCCACCAGTACTCAAGTTATAATTGACGCCTGAGCATAAATTTTTGGGACAATACTGTAAAGGTCAAAATCCCCAGGCATGTCTCTCACTTTTTCGAAATTTCACCTGTGGACATTTTTAGAGGGTTTTAATTACAAGAAAATATCTTAAATTTTCGCTGCGTTTGCTTATCAGCTATTTTCTCAGTAAATTGACTAGTTATTAAAAAAGTGGGGGACATGCCTGGGGATTTTAAACGTGTCAAAAACCTTACCAACTTTCAGCCCTAACAGGTAATCGTATGATTCAGAGCTGTGGCGCAAACTTTTATTAAAAAATTGTAATATTTTGGAAAGGACCTTTTTTTAGTCGCTTATACTGAAAACAAAATCACAGGTTAAATTTCAATGCATGGCATACATTTAGAAAAGATATTGTTCTACCTCATGCAAAAGACCGCTTGCTATTTGAATTTGTAAACGCTGAGCTATAGCTTTTCAAAAAAACACCTAAAAACGCAATTACCCCCTTAAATGAAAATGGTTTAACTTTTTTGCCCATACTTTCAAATTTACTCTGGATTCAAAGCTTAGTCGGAGTCATTTGATTCCGAAGTCCGAGTCTAGATGGTGCATGCTTTGACTATGAAATCAAGCCACTACGAGTTCGCTATTACACCAGAGGCTGTAGTAAGCATTTTGGCTGTACTGTCCTAGCAGAAATTTAGTAGACTGGCAGTAACTGTGTAGAAATGAAATCATATCTACTTATGGATGTCACAATAGCTGAACAAGAAATTAGCATTTTTAGAGAAATAACTTAAAATATTTTCAGTTAAAGTTATCAGTTACAGTTAAGTTAACTTAACTGTAACTGAACTGATTAAATTTTGCCGAAATTAACTGATAACTGAACTGATTTAATCTTCAGGTAATCAGTTAACTGGGTTGTAACAACAAGTGGCCTGATTACGACAAAAGAAAGTTGAATTGGAACAGTGGTTTTGCAAGTTTTCATGATCTTTTATTAATTTCATTAAAAACAGGAAATTTGTATTTGTCTAAGAATACCTTAAGTTATTTATAAGATACAGAATTAATGTCAAAAGGTTTAAACAAAATTGGTGATAGACGGAATGATTATTAAGCTAGAATAGTTACAATTACAACTAAGCTCACGGTGAACATTTGGTGTTATAGCTACGGTACGCGTATTTACATTTGTTCCTACAGTACTTTCGTTCTTCGATTGATTAGATACTAGTATCCGAATCTATGTCTGAACTCTTATCTGTAGGATTATGTCGATATGCATTATCCGTCATTGTCTCTAACAGTATTTCTCTTGATGTATCACAACCCAATAAGTCTTTATCTTTAATATACCTAGAGTCCTAACGCAGCGTTAGCGTTAAAGAGTCAATGTGTTCTCAATTCTTCATGCATAACTATGCGTCACAACTAAATGTATTATATGATCAGTAACTGCAGATTTCGTGGTTATTGACAATGTACTGCGAAAATTGGAAAAGTTTAAAAATGAATTAAGTTGCCAGGGTTACTAACCAAACAAACCAACCACTCGATCACACCAACCCTTTAAGTTTTAACGCTAAACTACAAGTAAGAATAATGTTGATTCTATTTAAAATCGACAATACACTACTTACTGCCTGCTTTGAAACGGACACAACCACGGACCAAGTTAAATACCTTTTAATTTGTAAACACAAAGTTCAGTAATTAAAGTTCGCTTAATATTTAATAACGTCATCTAAATTGTTAATAATAATAATTAATAACTAACCTTTTGAAATCATTAATTGGTTTAACCCACCAAACTCCAATTGCGAAAAGTTTATGACTAAGATTTTACGGTATGGCTGCGAAAGGAGACCCTTTTTGTAAAAAATATATATATTTAGAAACTACACGCTCGCTAGCCCAACTAGTCTGCAATGTCCTCTGGCAGTACCTGAAAGCAAATGCTTGATGCTTACTGAATACTTTTGCCTAAAACATAATTTGTTGATCTGACGTCTAAATGACTTGTTGCGTGAACAAAGACAAGGACATGGAAGTTTGCAGAGTAATAGTTCTTACAAAGTTCTTGATTAAGCACGCAATTCTTTATTTCAGGTAGAATACTGCGTTGTGCCACAATTTTTGTATCGTTCACTAAAAAGTATTTAACTGGGGAGACGATTACGATTATACCCGTTTATGGAACTGAATGAGGCGATGAACAAAAAAGTCAATTTAACAAGGAATTGATAAGTTGTTTATAGGAATTAACTGAACTGATTAAGATTTCAATAACTGAAAACATCCCTTAACCACAGCATATAAATCGCACACATGATTGTATGAAACAGAACATTAATGAAACATTCTATGTGTATTTCATACGATCTCTTGTTCGACTTTAGACAGTGTCTAAGTTAAACGCGATTTATGAATACCACCGTGTTCGTCTTGGAATATGCACATACATGTTCCTGCCTTAGTGAACGGTAGACAACTTAATTTTTACGTGGTCCCCTCAGGGGCCGTGTAAAGACTATATTCAGATTCACCTTCTTCAATGTAATTTTGGGTAGGTCGATTTTTTAGCGTTGACTAATACTAGAAAGGCAGGTACCTCTACATCTCTGTACTTGTCTCTGATGGACGCCGGAGTGGGATCGAACCGCTGAGTTTTCGGTTCGCATCGCAATCAGATGCTCTGTCCAACCAATTGCGCCAACCCACAACTGGTATAACTAGATTTGTATGTACCACACACACACTAGAATATTTTCATAAAACTAATGAGATGTACTGTAAGCATCATATTGTCAACCTTTAATCAGTGATGTTTACAAAATTTAAACTCCTTGCGTAACAACAATCCACTGGCGGTCCCAGACTTTGATTTCGGGGGGGGGCGGAGGTTTGAAGAATTTTTTCACTTTTTATAATAGCGTTTTTTAGCTTTACGCTATCTTGTTATTGCCACAGCCATATCAAGGCAATGAATCGAGTCTGTTTGTAGTAAAAACCAGTGGTGTATCCAGAAAAAAATAGGGAATTTTTCAATTTTTAGGCCGAATTTGGTCAACTGGAGACGTATTAGAAATTTTTTCCTACAGGAAAATAAAACACATGATGGGAACGTCACATCAAACAGTGTATTGCACAACTAAATGCAGCATAATATACTCGAGTAGACATGCAAATGCAGCATAATGTACTCATGTATACATGTATAGGCTTTGATGAAAGATAATAAGAAGGAATAGTAAGCGGCAGCCCCCAGAAAAAAATTGGGAGAAATTGGGGACGCATCAGAAAAATTTTCCGACCGGACCATAAAAACCAAAGGGTAAAATTTCAGTCGGGAAAAATTTTGGGGGGGGCCCGCCCCCCCCCCCCCCGCCCCCCCTCTCCTGGGACCGCCCCTGCAACCATCATATTTTTGTTGGATAAGTTTTGTTATTTTATTGTCAATCGCTGCAGCTTGAGACTGTACCTACATTAGTTGATACAGCTACGCTTTAATTTCAATTGATAAAAATTTCGTTTTCGTTTTCGCTTTCGTTTTTGCTTTCGTTCAATTTCGTTTCGTTTTCGCTCTTTGCTTCGTTTTCGTTTTCGCTCGTTGTGTAATTTGGCAGCTGAGGCGGTCTCAGCTGTCAAGTTTATGGCGGTATGTTTCTTTAAAGCTTAGTATATTTACCTACGCAGCTGAGAATGAGAGCGGCAAACATGAATAGCAAAGCACTACTCAGGGCAGCAGAAAAAGACAGGCGCTCTCATCCATTAAAAACTAATCAAATCAAGTGTCTAGGCTTACAACTTTTAAGTCGCAATAGAAAATATTTGAGTTTCGTGCATTTCGTTTTCGTTTTCGCTTTCGTTTTCGTTTTCATTTTGTTTTCGTTCAATTTAGTTCAACTGAAATTAAAGCGTAGCTGTATTATCATTCAAGCGTCGTGGCCTTATGGTGTAGTGGTTAGCACACTATGGACTCAGACTCCAGTTATCCGAGTTCGAATCTCGGTGAGGCCTTATTTTTTCAACTTAATCAAAAGCTTTTTAAATATTTTCGCAGTTTTTGACTTTAAAAAGCTGTTAATAGTTTCCATTAAAGCTTCGGAGCAACTCAGCAATAAATGTATACTAAAATTAGGACTTAAAAATCATTTCTTCTGCAAAAATTGGCCGCGTTTAATATTTCATCTAGGCATGGGCACGTTTACAAAAATCGGTAAACGTTTAAACGCTCGCGTTTACAGATGAGAAAACGCGTTTAAACGTTTAATCGGTCAAACAAGTGAGCGTTTAAACGCGTTTAAACGTTCAAACGGTTAAATAAGTGAGCGTTTACACGCGTTTAAACGTTTAAACGATTATACATGTAAGCGTTTAAACGTTTAAACGTTTAAACGTTTAACCGCGTTTAAACGTTTAAACGTTTAAACGCGTTTAAACGTTTAAACGTACGAAACGGTAAACGGTTCGAAAACCGCGTTTTTTGAACCCGTAAACGTTTAAACGGTTCCAAACCGTTTAAACGTTTAAACACGTTTAAACGGTTCAAACCGTTTAACCGTGCCCATGCCTAATTTCATCTGGAATATTGACACTCAGGCCTCACAATGTAACCACTTACTCAGCAGAAGTGCTTGTTAAAATTCAGCTTTTAGTTTGCGAACTACCAAAAACTTTATTTGGTTGAGATCAACCAAAAACTGTAATTGAATTTTGAAAGTTGGTTTGAACGGAAATTTTATCTGCACTTTGTTTGTTAAAAAATTTCGAAACTGTGAAAAGCTATTAAAGTGTGTGAATTCGGTTCAAAGGTTTTCGTTTTTATACTGTTTGAGGCGAGAAAATGGCGAGAAAGTTTGCAAAGCTTTGCTTGAAAACCAAGATAAGAGCAAATAAAAATAAAGAAATTTGAGCGCCTTCACTCACACGAGCTGGCTGGACAAATGTTGGGTTCTGATAATAACAAGAGACAAGAAATAGGAAATGTAAGGTGCTGAGTTTGAAAGAAAAAGACAGTTTAATTGCAGCAAATTGCTTCGTTTTAGTGCAGAGTTGTATTTTGAGAAATTTAAGTTTTATTTTTTCACAGTAGTATTTTGCCAGCGCCTCACAAAATTTCCAATCGCTAGTGAGCTTGAAATATGGTTGGCTAAATACTGTAGTAAACAATCGAGTTAGATACGTTATGCGTTCGGGAGTGGGTAAAACCCAGCCACCCTGCCAGCCCCGGCCCCAGCCCCAGCTCCAGCCACCCTTGGGTAAAACACAGCCACCCCACCAGCCACCCCCAAATATACCACAATAAAAAAGACATAAATTGGCCGTGTATTGGTGAATTACAGGAAAAACCATTAATAAGCAGATTAGCAGAAAATTAGCAGAGAGGGAAAGTCGAAATAAACAGTCGAGTCGAGACAAAAAATAGATACAAAATAGTACAGCTGAAAGAAATAAATCAAAACGGGTCTTTTAACAACAAGACAAGCTTGAAAAAAACAATCAAATAATTTGAAGCGAGAAATAAGTGAAGATTGAAGAATCCACTGCAGATTTCTAGCTTTTCCTGCTCTTTTTATCTTTTTAAATGTTTATTTTTCCTGCTTTTGTTGGTGTTTTTCAAACGTTTATGCTTCTTTAAAAAAGTATATATTAAATATTTTCAAGTTTCAGCCTAATAATTTCAAATATTTCAGCCTTTCCGTTTGAAGGTTTCAAAAGCAGACACTTCCAAAACTACATAAATTTGATGGACATCTTTTCGATTTAATAATTTAATATTTTTTGACTCTTTGAAAATATATTTCGAATACATATTCGAATTTAGACAGTTTTTTTTATGCAATTTGCTACTTTTTCTATCATCTATTCTACGAATTTTCTACAAATCATCTAATTATGGTTTTTCCTGTGATTCACCAGTAAATTGCACATTTATATATCTTTTTAATCAGGATTATTTGGGGTGGCTGGTGGGGTGGCTGGGTTTTACCCAAGGGTGGCTGGGGCTGGGGCCGGGGCTGGCAGGGTGGCTGTGTTTTACCCACTCCCATGCGTTCTCACGGTTTCTTGTTAGTGTTCTTTTTTTCTTCTTAGTTTATTTTAAAATTGCAAATTCTTATCAGTGTGTGTCCGCGAGTACAAAAATGGTAGTAGCAACGGTCATTATTTTGCGCGTTCATGACTATACTAATGTACTAACTATATATTATATAGACTATACCTAACTAGCTTTATATTATACATACTCAAAATTTTCTGTTTTAGCACTTCTTATACCCGCAACAACGGACCAACTTTTTGTTTACTGACCACCAAGCACCTGGGTGTGCCATCTTGCCCTTCTTAGGTTCTACTTGTACTTATTGAATATGTTATGTGCAGTGTGCACAATCATATATTTTATTTAGAAAGCGTGCAGAATCTACAATTACAATATATGCATTTTACTATTGCTAAACTTTTACAACTAAAAGGCATATTTCAGGGCAGGCAGTGCCAGTTTTAGGTACAATAATACAACAACAGTTATTACACAGTTCGAATATCAATTAGTAAGCAGTTGAAATAAAGATGTACAATGTACAGTTAAGGTTTTTTGTTCGATCACCTAATTTAAAGACACCTCAAATTTAAGCAATTACGTATCTATCTAAATACATTGCACTTGTGTTTGGGTGTCCAAAGTTTCTCGCAGAAACTACTGTGTAGCATTAGTATACCCTGTGCAACCCCAAACAGTACCATCGTTACTTTAGTGTGAGTTTAAAGTTCATTCATTTAATTCTGATGTTTCATGTTGTTGTGTCTCAGATGGATCTCTGGGTTCATAATAGGAGCTGAGTCTAAGTTCGGATCTTCCCGCTGGTCGCATAGTTGTTCGAGCTAGTTCACGAACTTGCTGAGCTAATTTTTCGAAATCTTGACGTCTGAAATACAAAAAAGTTAATATAAACAGTGTAAACAGTATCAATCACAAATCATTTTAGAAAATGATGCTTTGTATATTTTTTAAACTTTAAGCGATATAAAAAATTTCTTATTGTCTTGTTAAGGACGATAAAATATTTACTTGTTCAGTAGTGTATTAGTGTAAAAAGGTAACAGGCAGTTTTAAGGCAATCTTATGGCTTTAAGACTTTGAAATGAATGTTGATAATAAAAGATGGTATAAAATAAAATAAACTGTCCATCGAAAATTATAGTGGGGAATTTTTGTTTACATGAGTAACTATGCACAGTACTTTGCTTACTTTTCAGTCTGCGCTTTAAGTTCATTTTCATATTCAGTCTCAAGTTTTTTGTATCGGTTTTCCAGCTCTGTCATTTGTTCCTTCAGTCTGCTAATTTCGTCGTCCTTGTCGGTTAACTAAAACCATAAAATTCTAATTCTAACTATTCTAATGAAAACAAAACATTAACATAAATGTACAACCGAAGGTACTAATACACGCACGGGGGTTTCCCTGCACGCACGCATTCAGATGTATGAAAACAGGCTCGATCGTGCTACAAAGTATACTTGTAATAATAATAATCTTGTATTATCGAGTTTGGATAATCATTAATCATTTTGCTTCTTTTTGTATCTGATCACAGTTTCTTTTTTACACTTAGGCTACTAATACTTACATATATACTCACACATTACGTAAATTTTTTCAGTGTTTAAAATTAAATAATATTCCGACAAATTTGGCCGACCATATGATACGATTCTCAAGACATTTAATAATTGTAGCACCTTTGAACAGCATTCTGGTATTTTGGAAGGAAAATAAATAATCAGACAGATAAAGGGTGTTTCGAAGTAAAACTTTATCAGAATTTTACGTATGTATTGAAGTCTAAGATATCAAAAATAAAAATATTTTGTTATTATGTAATGAATAAAGGAATCAAGTATACGCTTACATTTTTCTTCAAATTTGATAAATTTTGCTGAAAGTTGACTTGTTGCTCCCGTAGTTGTCTGTTTTCGGCACTCAGTGAACCGGCAAAAGTGTTCACTTTGATCATTTCCTTGTTTAACTTTTCTTCTGCATCTTTCCAAATAGACCGTTTTGCATTGACCTCAGCAATCTGTAGGTAACCGTTGATGTTTTAATGTACAGCAATCGTTGATAACAAAAAACTTTGATAAGTGCTAGAAAATTTTTGGGGCAGTTTTGGCCATTAAAGGCGAGGGTATTGGTTTGTAGAAGTCGGCAGGAGTTTTACATTTACACTAATATTAATAAACACAACACAATTAAAAATTTATAGCGTATTTATGTTAATAATACAAGTCGAGCAAATCATGATACTTTAACTAAATTTTATTGAGACAAAGTATCATAAAATTCAAAGTCTACGTTATGCTAGCTAACCTACAGTACTGTGTGTAGAAAAGTTCCATGTTCGTCGCCGTACGACAAGCTTCATTTTTTCGCGAAAAGTGACGAAGCTTCGCAAAAAGTGACAAACGGTGGCCGGAAAGTGACGAACATAAAATTTTTAATAACATAAAATTTTCAGTTTCACACTTTTTTTACATTGAAAATGTGCTTTGGAACACTTTTAAAAAATGTGATCGTCACTTTCCGGCCAACCTTAGTCAGTTTTCGCAACGTATAAAGCTCGTCGTGCTCCGACAAACAGGGAACTTTTTTGCACAGTACTGTACTATTAATAACTCACAACCGAAAACTAACCTGTGAATTTGACTGTCTGTTCTTTTGCTGTTCAAGCCGAAGTTCTTCTTGCAGTTTGAAAATACTGTAGCGTAGTTCTTTCTCTAAATCACGGAGTTGCATCAGATCTGACAACGTTTTCTCATCATTCGATCGAATCGCTTGATAGGCAGGATCCTGAAATTAATAGCTGAAAATTGGTTTTGCAAAAAAAAGTAAAATTAAAAGTTATTGTTTAGAAAAATCGTAAAATGTCAAATGCTTTTATAGTAAAATTATAAAATTGAGAATGATTTTCCAGTTTTTTCACGCTTGCTTAATGACACATGTGTAAAGTAAAACTGCAATTAATAGCAACGCGCTATTTTTTAACGCAATGCAGCATTATCTGCGAAATATGGCAATAATTAGCATAACATGACAACAAACCTCTGTCTGAGCAGATTCTAATTGAGATAATTGGGCAGATAATGTAGCGTTCTCTTTGATTATGGAGGCATTTTCTTCGGATATCTAAAATAAAACAGTGTTGTTATCAGAACGCGATCACGTTAAAGGTATAAAATCGAATGGACATTCTTAACTTGTAAGCTTGTTAAGCTTGTAACTTATAACTTTTATGTGAGTATCAAATATTGGCATAACTGCCTGCACTTCTATGCAGTTAATGCACATATTATTTTTCCAACTGTGTAGGTATCTATCTATCTATGCTATAGATATTTTAATAATATTTTCAAAAGTAAAAACGACTGTTTAGTTGTAAGTATATAATTAGAACAGCTAGCGGAAATAAACTTACTCGCTCAGCCACCGCCTTTTCTCGTTTGGCGTGAAGCTCTTGTTCTTTAAGCTGTTTTTTCAATTGTGTTATTTCTTCCTAAAAATTAACTGCCGAGATACAGCCCTGAAGAAATTTGCAGTATTAGCCAACCTGTGTACAGTGTGCTTATTCTTACCGCTATTTTTTGTGTTTAGTCAATATTTGTCCCTGCACTGTTTTCATACAGTGACTCACTATTAAGGTTTACATTACTTAACTCCTAAGCACTAATTATTGTTTAGTTTTTTTAATTTTATCATATGTAAGATGTTACTAGTCAAACTATATACTTTAAATTCACTTTTCCAAACTGTCATAATGCTTGTTAGTTGCTAAATGTTGAAACTTACTCTCAGCTGTGTTGCTCTATTTCTTTCCTCAGCAATTGTGGATTCCAACTGATTGACATTGTCAAGTATTTGCCGTAGTTCCTGTTTTCGCTGTGTGTCCAAACCTTGAAGAAATTGTTCTTCTCTACCTTTCTGCTCCAGCTAAAACAGTCGTTTTCTTAAAGCAACAGCAGTGAAGGTAAAGCTAAAGGATACATACACCTTGATATGCACGCCCCCGGACTGGTCAGCCTTAATTTATACCCACTATTGAGCTGCAACAAAACCAAACACTACAAGAAATAAACGGTTGGCGGTTGAGCCAAAAAGCTATTAGGTTTTAGGTTTCAACCAGATGACCAAAAAATTACGTAAAAAAGTAGTAGTAAAAAAACCCACAAAATTACAATTTAACTTTAACTTTGGTAAATTCTGTTAAAATCAAATTCATAGTTGTACTCTAGGAACAGACAAGATACTACTGCTGCCAAAATTGAAAAGCAATTCATTTCAAATAAGTTACATTTTCTATTTTCTGATTAGGAAAATAGTTTTACACTTTTACATTCTGTGCAAAAAAGAAGGAAAGACAAAGCAGAAGGCTAAATGTGCTAACTTTACAATACTAAAATTTATGTAGTCTAATATACATTGTTTTTTCCACCGTGTTATGAGATACATTGCAAGTTAGTTATTTAAACATCAGCGGTCAATCGATCATTAAAAAAAAATCTCATTTGGGTTTCAAAACTTTGTCTTTAATGAAACTATTACCTGTGTCTCTAAATTTTCAATTGTTTGCTGCAGCGTTTTCACATAAGTTTCCGATTCTTTGATGTCAACTTGAGCAGCCAAAACAACTGCTTCCTTCTTTGCCAACTCAGGCGTTATGTCATCCAATTTTTTCCGCAAATCCACAATTTCATCCGTCAACAAACGTCGGTCACGGTCATGACTTTCTAAAAACTATAATTTATGAAATTGTGTATTTTTAACATTTTAGTTGATCCATTGAGTTTACTTCCCGAAATTTAACTCAGAATTGCACCGACTTTTACAGTTGAAGTTATATTTTAACTGTATAGACAACAGATATGCTTATTTTTTTATTTTTTATTCTTTCTCATATTGTAATTCAACCCATATTATTGGTTATTGTAGAAATGGCCTTCCTATCAAGGACTAAGAGTCCCAATCGCGTTAAGCTGAGATCAAATTAATTCAGATATGGTCTTGTTAGGTGAGGATTTTCTGATCCACGAGTTGCACGGGTCAGTTCGGGTCAAAAAATATGGTTGTAAAACCTAAATCTAAACATTAGATTCTGCTTTTTCAACGTTTCGCTCAGCTAGTAGTCTTCGGCTGAGTTGCTGAGGTGTTTGACTCATTACACTTGGAGGATTTTGATTAAAACCTGGTTGTCCTTTTAAACGCAATTTTTTTATCCAAAAATTATGGTCATGTGAGCTTTTGCTACCGCAAACTCAGCATTTCAATTTCGCGGGGTGAGTGGATCATAAACTATGTAATGGGCACAAAATAATATATTAAGATGACATAAGTCACAATGAGCAGCGTTTTGTTTGTACTTCTTTTAAGGGGGCGCTCTGAGTAACTTCCAATAAATCAAATTGCTATAATTTTTTCTTTCTTGCTGATACGAACTTTTTTGCTTAAGTGCAATCAAGATGAACACCAGGCAAGCATTTTTGCAAAGTTTGATGACTCTCGGAACATTTTAGCAAATTTTATGACTGCATCAAAATTGAAATTTTGAAAAATTTGACTAATTTTTGAAATGACGTAGCTCAATGGTGCCTCAACCAAATTTAACAATCTATAGCTTAAATTAAAGACATTTATTTTGCCGAGGTGCCATTTTTGTCGAATTTTCGTTACTGACGACAAAATTTTAGTTATTTTAATTTCTATCAAAAGTGACGTTTTGAAAAGCCTATCATATTGAGCCAAATCATAATAATTACAATTCAAGAAATTCGGCGCCTCTAAATACATCTGCTCTAACAGTCTGCAAAGTTTCAAGCGGATCGGTTTTCGCAGCTGACAGTAATCTGAAAAAATGTACGCTATGGAATATTTCAGAAACCTGAAGTTTGCCTACACATACGTATTTTTCAAAAAATAGAGCTAATTTTTCTGTACTAAAATCCGTTGAGAAAAGTTTCAGAAGCCAAAAAGTAGCTAACAAAAAATTAGTTTGAAAAATAGTGTATTTTTGTCAATGTTGGTTAACGTATTTTAGAAATTTTTTAAGAAAGGTTTGCCTACACAAACGACTTTTTGAAAAGTTGCAACTAGCAATTAGCTACAAAGAACTGTTTCAAAAAGTACCAAAAGCCATATAGAATTTTGTGGTATATCGATTTAAAGATTTTTCCCATTGAAAAATAGGTTAAAATTTCAAGTTGAACAAAATTTGACGTTATATACATCAAATGAAAGCTAATTTAATTTGCAACAACTTTTCTTCTTGAGTTAATTAACGAAAACTTACGGGAAAAATTTTATCGCCCAAAGTCAGTTATTCAGAGCGCCACCTTAAGCGAGGACTTACTCTTGGCAGCAAGAATATCAAAAATGGCACAGTATGTCGGTTCATATCCTTGTACAAAGTGGGGCACACCTTTACTATAACCGATTTTCCTGCATTAGCCCATGTTTTTTACCGTCTTCACAGTTATTGTGTTGCCCGAAACAAGTCTAGATTACCAATGGGTACTAAATGACTCACCGTCGGCTGATTTTAGCCTAATTTGAAGTTGAGCACATATTTTTTGCGAATCTTCCAATTGCTTCATCAGTTTTCTTGTATGTGAGTTAGTTCTTTCCTTCATTGAATAATTTCGCTAAAAGGATATTTTTGACGTTTAATATAACAGCCATAATATAGCACACATACTATAGTACTATCAGCCCACGTAAACAAAGTTAGGATATTACGGCAGCGTTTGTTACAGAGAGTAATTTCTAAGACTCTTTGACAGATTGACGGATTAAGACCCGGTTCTTACTAGGAAGAAATACCTAAAAAATACTTACTTCTTTATTTTTATCTAATGGTACAATCAAAATACGTAACAACATACTAGGAAAGCAGTACAATAAATTTAATGTAGGACTGTCAGTGGACAACTTTCTAAAATGGTTTTAACGGTTTTATTTTTATCGGACGTAACAAGCGGATGTAACAAGCTGCAAAATCCAATTTCTAATACTTCACTTCACGTTTAAAGACTTAGTTCTACGCCAATTATGTTTTGCTGCTAACAAATATAGCCATCTTGCGACATGTCATAGTAGTTACTTGTAATGTTTCCATATCATCGTGCAATTTGCCGGTGGGTGTATCAAAGCCCAATAGGCGACGCCTAAAAACATTAACTATAGATAAATTTGTGATTCAATTGATGCAATCAAGTATTAATCAATGACGCCTAAAAAGTGAATCAGGTACAATCAGCAACCGCATTAACAGAACTTTTTATATATTTTTAATGAAGTAATTTTTAAAAGTAAAAAGCATAACGTGGTGGTAAGTATTGTGTTTTTCACACTATGACTTACAACTGTTCATTTTCTAACTCCAAGTAATGTATCTGATGTCTCAAATGCTTGATATATTCAGATTCCAGATCAACACCACCACCGTGTTTAGAATCCAGAGGCCTGAAAAAATAGCATAAAAATTTAGTTTACCTTACGCAATACATAGGGTAGATTTTAGGTGCGAGGAATATTGCTATGTATGTTGCTTCAGGAAAGGCACTGACAACATATTACTTTGAGCCAGTATTATTAAGCTTATTAGCCACGAGTTAACTCAAATTAATTAGTATAACTTTGTTGAAATCTACTCGTTAATTGTATCGACTAGGCGTTTGAAATGCATTACAATGAAATTAAAAGTTTTCACATCAAAAAATTGCAAAAATAGCTGACAATTGAGTAGTTAGGCAAAGCAATAATACTAAGTTTCCAACGAACTGATGCTGTGCTTTCGGTGGTCCATGATGGGCATGATTGTTGTCTTGTCTGCCCATGGCTACATTGGGGTGGCCGCAGAGGTGGATTCCAGAACTGTAAGGCTGGTCTGAAGGGGAGACGGTCGGTTCTGATGACATTAAAACACTAACGGCTTCAAATACAGTAACATGCTTAGAATATCGGTTCATATTTCACAGCATCGCTCAACCCGTTGCCTTATATATGCTGTGTACAAGTGGTTTATTAATAGCGATGGTGTACAATTATTGAAAGGACAATACTTACCCATGTCACAGTTGAGAATGACTGACTAAATTTTGACCAACAATTGTTGCACTCTGAGAGAAAACAGATGGTGTAATTTTCGTGACTTCTCGCTGTACTCTTGATGCTTGCCATTCGTTCTTTTCGTAATGAAATCGCATGTTACTTTTGGTCTCGAGGTCCAGCATATTTTGCTCAGACTTTAGTGAGTGTTAGTTTTACTAGTGTGTTGCCCCGAATGCCACGTATAACACCAAGCGGCAGGAATAACATCGTTCGACTCTGTGGTACCTTTTGAGCAATCTACCTAGTTGGCTATGCATACAACAGAATTTAAGCTACCTACAATAAATTTTCAGTTTAAAATTAAATCGAAAACATAAAGACTTTTAATCTAATGACGTCTGTATTCCCAAGTCTGTCGGTTGAAAATGAATAAAAAAGTAGCTTTGAGATTGCTTGTATAAATACATAAAACGCATATATAAAAGGCGAGCATAATCATTGACTTAAAAAACACAATAAAAATTCATACTTATCAAATTTTGTCGAAGTACATTTTTGTCAAATAGAATTTTGTCTCTATAAATACAGTTTTTATCTTTTTACTTGTGTTAAAATAAAAAAAAATACCGCGCGAGCCACAAAAAAGCTTACTCAAAAAGCAGGTATATTCAAGAATTGTACTGTTTAGTATAACGGTGAAGAAAGAGGTAGAAACTTCATGGAAACCTATATAATATAATTGTTCCTGTTGCTAGGGAATACTTGGTATTATTTCAAATTTTCAATTTAGATATAGTCTTATCAGGTTTACTTCAGTCGTGCTAAGTTATCCGAGGGCGATGTTGATTGTATCTTCTTCTATAAAGGCTTGTTTATACTTGTCTGTGTCCCTAGATTGTTTACACAGTTTCTGAGGAAAGCACTAAGCAGTCGCTATGATTCTTGCATTCAAGTAAAGATATCCACTACTCTGTGTAACTCCTTAAAAACACATATTTCTGTTGAAATAATTAAAAGAATCAAGGACAAAATGAGCTGTAAATTTGGACCGGACGTTCTCCTGTTTTCTCAATTCTTAACTTTTCAAAAATTGAATTATTATGTCAGTTGACTGTTATTGCTAATAGAAATTAAAAATTTTTACTAAACATAACTTTACTAAATCAAATTGTTACTATTTTGCTTTGAAATTGTTCTTGAAGCTGCAACTTCAACAAAAGTTTGAAAACTTCAAACCTAAAACCATGTCTAACTAATATTTGAATTGTTTCAAGATTTCTTTCAAGGTATCAAAAATTATCGTACCTTTGGAAGTGTGTTGTTTTCCGCTACGGACGGGTTTATGTATGGGCATATTTCTGACAGTGCCATTATTAATCAAATAAAATTAACAATTATAAATAATTTCATTTCTAAAACATCTATGAAAACTCTATTATTGATTAGATCGCCGAATAATATACATGAGCCAACGGGATTCTAAAGCAACGGTACACTAGTTAGAATAATAGCATATTTCATATGCGTAAAAACTGTGTGTTCTCTGGTTAAGAAAATCTTGTTAAGAAAACTACACATCTGTCCTATATTATAATATCCTAAAGCTATATGTACATATAAAGGTGCTTAAGTGAAAAATGTGTTTGATAAGGACATAAAACAACCTTAGCTTTAAGTAGTTTTGTTCGTAAAAAATGCCAACCTAGTCTAGCATTAAGCAGATATGTAGCTGGTGAACGCACTGTTGCCATGGTGACAGGCATAACAGTTTGACGCTATGAGCTAATATTAGAAATATGGACTCACCTAACTCATAATCTTGTTACTCACAGCACTGATGGATGACTAATAGGCCAACTAAATTTGAACGATGAAACTTTTAGCGTACAACACATGTGGGTTGTAAATGAGAAATAGGGTTTATGAGACTTGGGAGCTGTGGCGTAGTGGTTAGCATTCTTGTCGTTGACGCAAGTAGGCCGGGTATGACTCCCGGCGCCTCCATTTCTTTCTTTCTTTTTTTCTTTCTTTCTAATTTGAACATCCTCCTTCTTTCAACATGAGGTTAAATGTAGATGTAGCCCCTCCCCTGTAAATTGCGGCTGTCCAGTGCACATGCTGTATTGTTTTACTAGTTCTTAGTCTTTGAGCTACGAGATTATAATCTTGCGGAGAGTGTCCTCAAAAGTTGCCGTAGCACAACAAAAACCACAACCCGGAGGGGGCCGCGTATATACTATATTCAGAATCTCAAATTTCTATGTAATTTCTGGTAGGTCGATTTTCCTACGTTAAATTACACTGGTTGGGTAGGTAGGGCGCTCTCACTGTGCAAATGCAATTCCGCAAAACACAAAGCAGGATTTCGCGAAATCAAAACAATGAACCACCGACCTTCTGATTTGTATCAGATGCTCAGTAGATACAAGACAATCTACTATCTCCGCCAACCGGGCTTAGGATTGATTCTAAAAGTCTTGTTATTGCAGAACTCCAAAATGACTTACGTAAAGCTTTTGTATTCAATGTTATTACTCTAAAATAATAATAATAATAACTGCTTTTTCACGTTTTTAATTTCAAAGCGCGATGAAATATTGTTTTACCTACAGTTAATAGGCTGATAATTTTGTACACTAACTGATGTTGAATAATGTTTTTGTAACATGCTCCGTAGTTTCTGGATTGATTCTCGCTCAGGGTGCGATAGAGCGATAGATCCCAGGTTCGGTCCTCGGACGAGCATGCTTTCTATTTTTGTCACTCTTACCTCTGCTTGGATTGATTGGCCTCTGTAACTTCCAATAAGTCAAATTGCTATAATTTTTTGGGTTTTCGTGATACAAACTTTTTTGCTTAAGTGCAATCAAGATGAACACCAGGCAAGCATTTTTGCAAAGTTTGATGACTCTCGGAACATTTTAGCAAGTTTTATGACTGCATCAAAATTGAAATTTTGAAAAATTTGACTAATTTTTGAAATGACGTAGCTCAATGGTGCCTCAACCAAATTTAACAATTTATAGCTTAAATTAAAGACAATTATCTTGCCGAGGTGCCGTTTTTGTTGAATTTTTGTGATTTGCAATAAATTTTTAGTTATTTTGATTTCTATCAAAAGTGACGTTTTAAAAAGCCTATCATATTGAGCCAAATCATAATAATTACAATTCAAGAAGTTCGGCACCTCCATATATATCTGCTCTAACAGTCTACAAAGTTTCATCCGGATCGGTTTTTGCAGCTGACAGTAATCTGAAAAAAATGTACGCTATAGCCATATTTCAGAAACCTGAACTTTGCCTACACAGACGTATTTTCCAAAAAATAGAGCTAATTTTTCTGTACTAAAATCTGTTGAGAAAAGTTTCAGAAGCCAAAAAGTTGCTAACGAAAAATTAGTTTGAAAAATAGTGTATTTTTGTCAATGTTGGTCAACGTATTTTGGAAATTTTTTTAAAAAAGTTTGCCTACACAAACGACTTTTTGAAAAGTTGCAACTAGCAATTAGCTACAAAGAACTGCTTCAAAAAGTACCAAAAGCCATACAGAATTTTTCGGTGTATCAATTTTAAGATTTTTTCCCATTGAAAAATAGGTTAAAATTTCAAGTTGAACAAAATTTGACGTTATATACATCAAATGAAAGCTGATTTAATTTGCAACAACTTTTCTTCTCAAGTTAGTTAACGAAAACTTACGTGAAAAATTTTATCGCCCAAAGTCGGTTATTCAGAGCGCCACCTTAATAATTGTAAAATAAAGTTACTAAAATAGTTTTACTAACAACTCAGCCGTCAATCTCTTAACGACAGTAAATAAACTTCGTTTTGTTAAAAAATTACGGCAGGCGCTCAATTTTTTTGTAAAATAAAATAGTAAAAAGGGGTCATAAAATAGTAATTTTTAATTCACTATGTACTTAGTAGACGAGTTTGCTGTACAAAGAGTTTTACGTGTACAAAAGGCGGGTTTTAAAAATCAGTTTGTCCATAATTAATGGCCGCGTTTAAAATTTCCTCCGGAATATTGACACTCAGTACTCACAATGTAACCACTTCTCTCAGCAGAAGAACTTGTTCTGTCAGATTATTTGCTGCGGCAAACTTGCTTGCGGATAGATCAACTATTTATACCTTACGGGCAAATATGCATAGAAAAGATCTACCGTCGTGAACCGCTCATTGTTGCATGACAGTTTATTCAAAATTTCTCCTTTTTTCTGTTTTTAATTCTAATTTCAAGTTAGTAACGAAATCTTATTGAAAAACGCTGACAAATTGTTTGTGTTCAAAAGGACATTTGTAAACTGAATTGGAGCCAGTTTGTCTCAGATTTTCCAGATACTGTATTTATTCCTCGATCTGTTTTTGGTAACAACTTTGACCTCGTTGACTGAATTTAGACAACCAAAAATAGTGATTTAAAGTTTTTCCATTTCTTCCAAGTTTGTGGCGATTATTTTGTGTAATTTCAGGTAAATTGTTGATAATAAAACTTTCCAACTAAGAAATTATGCGGTCCGTATTAACAATGGTAGTGTACACAAGTTTTCATTAAACTTAAAGGTCAAAACGAAGACCCTCGTTTGAACGCAGGTGATTTGTTTGTTCTGTTCAATTGTGGTAAACAACGGTGGTGTCTGAAGAAGTTATATACCTTTAAATAATTATGAAACATATTATGAAATTCCTACTCATACAATCGCACTGGAACTGACAACCGGTGTCAGTGCATTTATTTTACCTTCCTTAGTGAAAGTTTTCGGACGATTTTGTTGTAGGATTGATTGTAAACAATATCGCCAAGAAGAAGCAAAAGCAAAAATATACTAAAAACATTGATTTTGCACATAGTTTATTAAACTTTGGCAAAAAGTTTATTAGATTGTAGCAACAATGTGAATACAAATACAGAAACAACATTACGAATGACTCCTTAAAGAAAGAGTTACATAAAATGTTTTTATAGAAGAGTTTTACCCTTCTCACACAAAAATAATACACATTATATGTACATTACCTTAACTTGTTACATATATGTTCATAAAATAGCTTTGGAATAGTAAGGCCTAAAACAGGTCAAATAAAATTGTACGAAAAGTAAACTACAAAATTTCAAAAGTATCAATATAAGTTTTATTGTATATTATTTCCAAAAATAATAGCTTAAAGTCGCCTAATATAATTATATTTTAATTTTTTTGTCCAGTAGATTCATCGATAATGGAACAGTAGTTGCACCGCGCTCGCCTATGGTGGAACAGTGTGAAGCATTTGTACCAATCACATTACGCTTTGACAAAAATTAAACCAAAAGGGTAAGAGTAGAAACAACGTTCTTTTGTAGCAACTAATGAGATATCACGATGGTGTCTAATCTGGAGATTAATGAAACGTGAAGGAGTTGTGATTTAACTATTTTTATCAATGCTTCTGTTTGTTACAAAAAAGTGAAAAGTATACCAGACAGATCAACACGAGTTATGACTTATGACTTTACCTATTCATGGCGGACTGCACTCAACTTGAATTTCATTCTGAGCTTAGCTACAACGAAATTAAACAAATCTAGGTATTGCGGGTAACATGCAACTAAACCTCAGTTTTTCACGCGGCGGTCGCAGGAGTTTGCCCTGTAGTGCAAACTGCAACCGTGTGCTACAAGAGCACGCAAATCCTACCATTTCAGTATTAAACTGCTAATACCTAAAAGGTCAGCAAAAGCACAGTTTGTGTGGTCGTTAGTGTCAGATGCAGTGTGTACTGTGTATGCACTCGGCCCTGCCCATTTTAGGGACGTTCTACTGTGAAGTAAGATAGGTCCCTAGAGTACTTAAAGGGAGCTCATCATCGGCTCAATAGTTCAACGATTGCTGGTCTGCAGATCTAGAGATGGGTGGTACGAATCCCCCCCTGGGTCATTCAGATGACTATGCTATTTTTCTTTCGGTAACCATCCCCCCTCCATTTTTTGGCACTACTGTCTGCTCTCATTTGCGAATATGTGTAGTATGGCAAATTTTGCATACAGGAGATCGTAAAATGACAAAATAACAGTCGCCATACTGTTTTGTAGACTGTTCATCAGCACGACGAAAGCGAGATATTTTGAAGTCTTAACGTGGCAACCATGCCGATCAGCAGCTGACGTGCGGGCGATTTCGACTGAGTACGTAATATCAAGAGTACATAATAGGGAAGAGTATGACACTGTTCCCTATCCTAGCTAATCGGCCCGGACGATGCTCCGGCCGAAATAGCGCTTTTACGCCTTGATTTCAGGGGGGGCACCCCCCCCCTCGTTTCAGCACACTGCCAGCGCAAATTCGGTTGTGTCTTGATTTCAGGGGGGGTACCCCCCTCGTTTCAGCACACTGCCAGCATGAACTCTGTGGTGAGCTGGTAACGTGCTGAAACGAGGGGGGGTACCCCCCTCTGAAATCAAGACACCACCGTGGCAGTGTGCTGAAACGAGGGGGGGGGGTACCCCCCTGAAATCAAGACACCACCGAATTTGCGCTGGCAGTGTGCTGAAACGAAGGGGGGGGGTACCCCCCCCTGAAATCAAGACACTTCCCGGATTTGAGGGGGGTCCCCCCCCTGAAATCAAGACATGTCTTGATTCGAGAGGGGGGGTACCCCCCCTGAAATCAAGGCGTAAAAGATCTATTTCGGCCGGAGCATCGTCCGGGCCGATTAGCTAGGATAGGGAAGTGTGTCATACTCTTCCCTATTATGTACTCATGGTAATATAAATGCTCTGAAATGGACTTAAGGTAAATCTTTAGATACTTACACAGATTTATGAAATTTATGCTAAACAAGATCAGTTGAAGTTAAACTGATGAAACTATTTAGTGCAGTCTACCATTAGCTCATTCTATTATTTGACATATTGATGTGGGTGTATTAAATGGAAATATATTAATTTGCTGAACGAAATAGGAGCTGATTAGATCCAGTTAATCCACATTGTCTCAGAATGCTACGCAGTTGTTTCATCTTCTTTGGTCTCGTCTGTTGAATCTGAATTCTTGCTGGTGATGAATTTAACAGTGGGTACCAGAAGAGGCGAGGTGCGACCAAGCTCAGTTATTGTACTTTTGACACAATTTGGTCCCTGACTTGAAGCCTCCCCCAAAACAGTTCTGTCCACGCTTTTGGTGACTGATGTTTCCAGCATGCTATTGGCAACTGCCAGTCGTTTTGGATCTCTCATGGCAATATCTGCTGCATTAGGCGTCAGCAAAGTTGCCGTTCGTACCAGCGAGTATTTCACCAGTTCGCTTTTCTTGCGGTCATAGCTGAAAAAAAGCATGATCTGGTTTGGAGTACATAATAGTGTCTCACTCTTATATATGAAGAGTAAGATAGCCTCCTGTCTGACTGTGATAGAGCACAGCCGGTAATTTAAGTTAAAAGTTAAAGTAAGCCCAAAATTAATGACTTTTATACAACTTTTTTAAAATAACTTTAAAGTTAAAGTCATTGTATTTATATATAAGTAAAAGTAAAAGTTGGAGTTTCATTTCTAACTAATTAACATTAAACTTTTTTGCCATACTTGATGACACATGATACTCAGGTGCTACAGTATTTTTTTTAGTTGCCGTTCGTTAATATGCTTAAGTCTTCTGACATCTACTGACAGCTAGTGATCGCGTGACTTGGTCGCATTAACGAGTTCATATTCAGTCTGATTATGGTTCGTCCAATAAATAAAACGAAAGTACGCTAACACTCCTGTGGTAGTCAGAGTCAAAGTCCAACGTAGCAAAACGGATAAAAATATTTCACTTAGCTACAGTACTGGGCGTAGAAAAGTTCCCTGTTCGTTTGCGTACGACGAGCGAAAAGTGACGAAGCTTCGCGAAAAGTGACGAACGGTGGCCGGAAAGTGACGAACAAAAAGTTTTGAATTTTTCACTTTTTTTACATTTTGGAGCACTTTTAAAAAAATAGGTGTTCGTCACTTTCCAGCCAACCTTTCGCGAGGGATCAAGCTTGTCAGACGCCGACGAACAGGGAACTTTTTTTGCACAGTACTGTATTATAATTATTATGCTTTTATGCAGCTAGTTACTGGTTTTAGCATTAACGTATTATATATGCACATAAGATCACCAATATATAAAACAAAATAGTATGTAAGTAAGTAACTAAATAAATAATAGTAATTGAAAAGCCAGCGGCGCTAATTTCAGTACAGAATCATGAACGAAAGGTTACCTGCAAGCTCTGTTGAATGACAGTTTGATGGTAGCAGATCTGTCAAGCCCCGGAATGCGTTTCATACCAAAACAAGTTTCATGCATGACTTGCAGCCCCAGTTTAACTTCATAGATTCTGACAGCATAAACGGCTGGGTCTACCAGGCATTTTAGTATGATTAGCAACTGTACTACCAGTCCAGACATAATCCACGCTGGCTGCTCCCTTACAGTTTGGAATTTGATAACGCAGTTGCTGCAGACAAGCACGAATCGCAGAAATCCAGGCATCCAACCAACCACAAAAGTACCCAAAATCAGTAAAGTCGTGACCAGTGACTTTTGCTTGCGACAAACGGTTTGATTTTGCCGTCCGACAAAAGCAAAAGAACCCCACGCAATTTTAAAAACATGAAGATAAATCATAGCCATTACTGTCAGCGGAATCAGCAAACACATTGTCAAAGTGATTCTGAAATCTTGTTTGCCGTAAAACTCGTTATTGGCACAACCCACTGCTCTAAATGCTTGATCCGGCACTGTTCCGAAATATACCATTAGCGATGCAGTGGGTAGAACCCAGAGAGTTACAATAGAAGCAGTAGTCAGTTCGGGTGTGACCATGAAATTGTAATGCAAGGGGCGTACAACAGCGATGTACTGATTTATAGTCAATAGTAAAAGATGAAATTTGGACGTTACCATAGCCCCGAGACGAAAACCTTCTATGACAAGTTGTAAACACTGGGCGTTATGGACCGTAATCACTGCAGGTATACTTGAAAGCGTCAAGCCTACAGCCATGGTTAAACTGACCCAAGCATCAGCTGCTGTTAGACTGATGGTAAAAGCAATGGTAGGACTTTTTTGGCCCAATTGTAACCAGGATATCGCCAACAAAATATAACAATTCGCAGCTAAACTGGCGAAACACGCGACAATCAAGACGCAAGCTGAGACTGTCTGAAGAGCAGCATAGGTTGTGTGTTCGTGGGCGGTTTGATTTGATGGAAACAATAACGTTTCATTTCCCCAGCCGCTCATTGTTAAATCTGAAACATAAAGCACTGTTTTCAATCACAATAAGTTTTTTTAGCACATTATTTTAACTCAAATCATGTGAATGTGCATATTCAATGTGCAACGACATTACTAGATTACTTACCTGCTTGCATTAAATATTATACAGGTCTGTATAATGCAAGCAATTCAAATATGTGAAATTCAAATTTTGTGAAAATATTTTCGTAAGTTTTAGTCTAACTATGAGTAAAACTATAGATAAACTAAAAGTAGTCCACTCAAAAAAAAGGGAGAAAACTTTTCAGACGTAATAAACTTCATTTGCTAGCAAGTTTACTCTAGTCCTAATAAAACAGTTAAAAATGCTGCCTTTTTTACCTGTTTTAGTCGGACAAACTGTTCATTTTAGTCCTAAACTGCGGAGAAAATGAGTTTAGTTTAGTTAATCCAGTAGAGAAACAAGAGAAACATGTTTAAAGATCCTTTTCAAGTTTTCTTGTTTCAAATAACAAACAGAAAAATAAAAATTATTTTCAAGTTTGAATGAACAACAATTTAGCTGTTTAAGAACGTTAAAAGTAACATGACTTCATCGAAACAAAAAAAATTTTACGGCAAACAAATTTGCAGTTTGTGTACCTTAATCGCCGCTATTAAAGAAAACTGAGGATTCACAGGTCACATTTATAGAAAATTCATTGCCGTTTAGGTTCAAGACCACGTTTCTTTTTTATAGATGCAAGAACGATGACGTTTTTCTTAACTGTTTTGTAACATATTCGGCACGATAGTGAAATAATGAGACTGTCATATATCAAATCATATGACATGGTATGGTATGATATAAAAGGCGGATAAAAAATGACTGACCTATTTCGCTTATACATACATTATTTATTGATTCTTTCATTCAAGATATAATTTTCATCTTCAAGCAGCTTTTAAACTACAAAGTACAGGGCAGAAATGACCGGTCGGCCCGTGGGCCTACAAGAAAACATTGAAAAAACAATTCAACAAACACTAATATCAATGTTGGATACGTAGGCGTTTATTGTTTTACATTTTGTGAGATACTAATAAAGGTATGGTGTACTCCTAATAGTTGAACTAACGTAAACATTTCCACAAAACAGCTAAAAGGTAACATAGCCGACTGACAGCAGCTATAGACAACATAATGTGACGTAACCCATATACTACGCAAAAAAGCTAACACAATG
>JASANF010012990.1:0-12941 GCA_030248245.1 Trissonchulus sp. WLG1_4 | reverse complement strand
AGGTATAAAAGCAAAATATTATACAGACTAGTTTAGTCAAACTTTTTTCGAAAAGAAAGGAATGTAAATTTGACTCATCTGTTGATACTCAGTTACTTTTTAACAGCTTTCTCCACTAAAGTTTTTCATGTTTCAGCTCACAGCTGTTGCCTGTTACAGGTGTGGTTTTCTTTCTATTCGAGAAGTCCTTAAATAGCAGAAATTAATTTTTTTCCTTGAGTGCCAAGCACACGGAGAAAAGTTGACTTCCAAAATTTAGTCCTCAGAACAACTCAAGAGGACACGGTGCTGACAGTACCTCAAATGATTTGTTTGGCTCCTTGCAGCAACAAATTTTAGGGAGTAGTTTAATCCCAATGACAGTGCTAAACCATACACATTACACAGTTCAGGCCAAATTCTGTTATGGATAATATGGTGCTGTAAAAATGGACTATGGTATAAAGTTTTAGCAATTTCCCAAACAAACTGGACTTCATCTCAATCAGTTTAATAAAAAAATGTCCACATTAGGCTTAGCAGTTTTTTCGGATTTACTTAGGGTCAAAAAACGAGAACAAAAATGCGAATAAACCGCCTTTTTAGGGTTCATTCTTGCTTACAGCCGTAAGTCCGTTTCTGTTAGCCGAAAGTACGAAAGTAAACTTTCGGACTAAAGTTCGAAAAATCAAGTCGGGTAACGGGTTTACTTACCTAAATTAGTCATAGACTCAGTCATAAATGAATCAACTTTCAGATCAAAATAGCAATCACCATGCGTGACGCCTAAAATACTAGATCCTTATTAGACTCTACTGAAAACCAACTTGCATTAAATCCAATAGCAACCCATTGCTCGTAATGGAACAATCCCTAGGCAAACTTACAGTCAATAGTTGGTAGTGCCCCGTAGTAAGACTGCACCTAGTAGTAGCCCAAGGAGGTATGTATAGAAATGCAGTGGTGAAGTTCAGTAGAAGACAACTTTAAGAAAACTGCAAAGTTGCCCGCGCATTGCAGTTGTGATTGCAGTTTGCACTAGGCTAGCTCTTTTGCAAACCGGGCTAGCTAACAAATGTAAGCTGGCAGACAACTAGCTAGCTAGAACTCCGCACTCTAGGGTAGCATCGAAATTTTCGACGAAATATTTTCGCTCCCCGACTTTTGCTGCTTCGCAAAGGGTTGCTCAAAACCTCAATTTTGTCTTCTGGCCTAAGGAAGGCTGCTTCACTCACACTTGTTATAATACTCACCCGGCTTGCGAATGTATTAAACACATTTCACAACCACACAAGGGGGTCCACGGGTTTAAAAAACGACTATTAAGTGATTATATTAAATTAATACTCGCTTAAATACTTAAATATTAATTAACTACAGTTAATACAAGTCAATTTATCAACTATATCACTGTCTAAAGTTTAGAAATTAAGTAAATTTTCAAATTTTCCCAAAATCTCGCCTAGGTGGGATGGAATTGTCTATTCGTTTTGAGCCAAAGCAAACGGTTGTCGACAACTCGACGCGTTTCACCGGAGCTAAACAAATTTGCTCTGAGCTGCGACGTGTTTATGAAACTAAAAAAATCCCGTTACCTGGGACTCGAACACACGCCCTATAAATCAACGGTTCGCTTTGGTTTATTCACAACAGCTGTCTGGCTAGGTGTGGGACAAAGCCGACGTGTTTGTCATTTAGTCTATTTTAATTTGGGAATTTGGGACTATCGGCCCTTTCAAAGATGTGTGTAACATTAATGCTAAAGCCCGGTTCATACTTGTCCTTGCCCCTATCGTTTTGTCCTTAAGCAATTGCAAGAAATCTACTTTGCCCAAATAGTCATGGTCACTTCCAAACCGTATACAAAAAATTAGCCGAAACGCTTCAGTTCTGTCTTCACAGCATCTGACGGAAATTTGTCCTTGTCACTGTCCCTGTGTTCTGCAGGACAAGCATGAACCGGGCTTCAGGAGGATTACGGATCAGATTAAAATTTGTTTGCTAAATAACTTCTCTCCAGATTGAGGTAGGCTTATAAAATTAGTAACTTTTGCGAGAGCTGTTTCATATATTTGGAATGACAAATTTTGTATTAATTCGTGGCCGATTTCATGAGTTAACTGACTAAACAAATTTTATTCTAATCCTTCTTCATCCATTTAGGAAACTGACCCCTACAAGTGAAATTGCACAGGCTTATCACAATACATACATGTAACAGCACCAAAATTTTGGGTACCCTCACCCCCTTGGTGAGACAACTCCTACTCTAAGCTGCTGAGCCTACCAATTTTTGACACCCCTCCACAGACGAAAGCAAGTTTAACAAATTTTAGGCCAATAATTTAAAAATGACAATTTATGACCAAAATTACGGTAAAAAACGCTTCAATTTCATCAAAAATACCGATTTTTGAACTGCCAAGTGCAAAAATACCTGTTTAAATGCTAAAATAGACTGACCAAAAAGATTTTGGTCGACAATTTTGCTCACGCCGGGACCCTTCCCTTTCTTTGACCTCTGGCGGGACCCTGCCTCCCTCGCCTAGGACCGAATTTTGAGGGGTGTCTTCCCCCCCATCCCCCCAACTACATGTAATGCTTACCACATGCATATATAGAACCTAGACAAAGTCATTTCTCACTCCTGGTTATCAGTTGTCGTAGCAAGAGTACATACTTATGTCACTCTATATATTAAGACATACAAGTAGTAGCAAGAGTACATAATGTCTTCTATTAGAATGAGATTACTATACACTCTTGTTAATTAGTAAGAGTAGTATTGTCAGTATGGTAGAAGAAACGAACCACCGATTATTAAATATATCAATAATTTACTTGAAAATCAAATAATAATTTACAAGAAAACACAGAAGCTAAGTCAAAAAATATAGCAAATAAACCTACACGTGGCACCGAGACTTACGCAAGCTTAACATATTATTATTTACAAAAGAATAAATACAAGCAATATTTAAGATTCATTCAACTACTCACAACTAACTCAATCTAATACTGTCTGTAATGTAATATTTCATTAAGCAATGATTAATATATTAACATGACTATAATTACACGAATATCGTAAAATTCTAACTTAAGTATAATTTTTATACGATTAGAACCCAAATTATAAAACCTTAAGTTTGGTGAGGTCAGAGTCGCTAAACACTAACCTTTATTATTACATTTTACATTTACTCTAGAACACATTTTAGAAGCCTCTCTTTAATTTCATGTAATTTGTCTTACTTCAGAAACCTCCCCACTTTAATGAACAAGTTTGCTCCAATAGCTGTTAGGGGGTGATCAATATATCTGCTACTACATAAAAATGTGCCACAGAAGTGGTACTATAAAAAAACTACAAAAATATCAATTTAGATTAGATCCAAATTATCTGTGCTAATATGTAAAATACTAATTTAAAGACTAGATAGGCAAATATGGATAATATTATATACATCACCGAGACATCAAGATTTTGTCATATAAATGTCAAAAAAACAACAAAAACACAAAAAATCTGATAAATTAGACAATGCATACCAAAAATATGAACTTTACATAACCTGAATACCAAAACAATAAACATGCCAAAAATACTAATACGCGGATAACCTAAATTCATTTTTTGTGCTAAGAAATTACTGAAAAAATAAAAGAATGAATAATCGAAATTTATCATTCACTTATTTAGTTTAGTCGCCGATAAAAATAAAGCGTGTTGAAAAAAGCAACTAACAAATTAATAGTAAATTTACAAGTATACTTGAGCAAAGTCAAAACAAGAAAACTAATCCATTTAATTACCTTTGGCAAGTATTCCTTAGTCCGTGTTGTTAACTTTTCTTTAGTCTCCATATATATACCAAGCTAAGTGACTATAATACACCACACTGTACACAGTACAAGTCAAGGGGGAGGTTCTTCAGTGACCTTACACACAAGGTGACAGGCAAAAATCTCCACAAGGTATCACAGATTACATAGCTTAGCTACCAAACAAAAACCCAAAGCGTAGACTATCTCAAATCATTCTTAATAAAAGACCCTTTTTTTAAAAAAATAAACCATTTTTTGGAATATTATATAAGAAAATAAAAATATAAAAATATCCGATTTTGATTTTTTTATGAGCAAAAACTAGTTATAATGAGAGAATTAGTGTAACCTATGAATCTCAGATTGGATATAAAGATTATTTTGCAATAACGACAGGTTTAAACCAAGGTGAAATACTGAAATTTGGCGCACATCAAGCTGTTTAAAACTACTTAAGCTTTAGAGAATTAGATAGTTTACTCTAGTGCTGTGTTATGGCAAATTTAAATCGAATCCTTTAGATCCTTTAGATTAAGGCCCCTTACAAACAAAATAATTTGCAAGCAACTATTGTACCTTCAGTTGTATTTCTTCTAAATTGCTCACAGCAATGGTGCATCATAATATGCCAATAATGGTCAACATTTTATCAAAATGACTCTATTTCGTTAAGCAGTGCGGTAGATGCGTTGCACAGTAGCAGCCACAACCAACGAGAAACTCTAAAGTTGAAATTCGCATATTAGGAGTTAATAAAATCGTTTTGGCTAACTTTTTGCATGAATGCCCGTCTTTCGAAAAAAAATCATGTAAAAATAGATTTAATTCGACTAGTTTTTTTGGAATTTCGTAGAGACAATCAACAGGGACGAGAATAAGGACGAATATTTAACGTGGTTACTAAATTAACATGTTATTTTATAATTTTATTAATATATTAACGTAAATTTTCTCAGATAAAAAACCTACAACCGGCCAATTACTACTCAAACGCGGTTGACTCTAAACTTGGTTCGAAACCTAGTGCAGCAAAATTTTGAACTATTAATGTGCAATACACAAAAAATTACTGTTTCTCCTAAATAGCTAAAGAAGGTGGAAAGGAAATGTCATACTCTTTTCTATTATTATAATATATAAAATCTTATCAGCACAGCAGTCAAATAAATCCACCGGATGCAATAAAATGATAGCTAAACCACAGCTGGGTTGGTCCCACTTTCAGTTTGTGTGTCATGATGGTCATGAAAAAACACATGAAACCCCGACCCCCCTTCCCAACAAAATCATCCCATTAAAGTATGCCTATAAAGACAAGCCCCCCAAGCCTGAGATTATCCTTTAGCGACACACACCTGAACCCTTGGGATCAACCCCGCTGACAAATTGATGAGTTCAAATGGAATCAGTCAACCCCCCCGAACCCGCCGCTATTCTCAATTGCATCGATCAGTTTCTGTCGCAGATCTTGATAACTCTCGTAGGGGGGCAAGTCAATGCGGTTGAAACTGAAACAGAAAACAAACAAATAATATTTATAAACAATAACTTTCTTCCATTCCTAGGGGCCTACGGCAAATCCCCTTACCGGATTATTAACGAGTTAACTTTAGCTCCATCAAACTGTTTAAAATAATGTTTAAAATTGCCATTTCTGCAACTAACTTGTTTTCTCCTTCCTACACACTATTGTAACGGGGCAGTACATATGTAAAACCTAGACTTGAACTTTAATTTGAACCTGAGCATTATGGAAGATCATTACGGAAGATCATTACGGTAGCTCCGACCTAGAAGACAATAGCCTACGGTAGCATTGTTCAACAAAAGGTCTTACGGTAGCACACTAATAATTGGTCGCTCAATTCTAAGACTTCCGCATTCCGCCGCCAAGTGGAATGCGGAACAATACACAAAAAGTGGTCAACAAAAAGTTCAGTTCATATAAATATTATTTTAGAAAGTTTACGCTGACATTTCAAAAGAGCAAAGTCTGAGTTCAAAGTCCACAATTCTACAAAACTGTTTCTAAAAATACATGATTCCTAGAATTGGAAGACTGACCTTTTATGCAATTGGTCAGGAATGGATAAACAAAGGTTGACATTTACTCTGATTGGCTAAGTCGAAATTCCACAAATTCCTCGCCTCAAAAGGCGACTATAAAGACCCCAAGTTCCAGTCGCTAAGTCAGAGTGTGTGTACCCCAGTCCTGGCCAGCCCTCCGTGTTGATACCCTTCGCCGTGTGTGCGTGTGCATAACCCTATTGTCTTGTATCCCTGTGTGTGTGCCCCTGTGTGCTCCTGCTCTTGGGTCAATAAACCTTGAACGTAAGTCGACTCGTGTTCTTCATGCAGTATAGAGTAGGGAGCCTAGACCCGGTTAGTATAGGTTGGGTATCACCGAAGCCACAACGCATTGAGACGGACCTGGTTTACGATCATAATCAGTGTGTCTGGGTATTCACCCACTAGACGACCTATCAACGCTGGTGCCCTCAGAATACCCGGTCACATTCTGGTGCCGTGACCAGGATCAAAATTTTTAAGTCAATAATTTCAAAATTTCTTCGCCTAGTTCGAGCCCAAATTCTTACGTTGGACCCTTGGTAGCTTTACCCCCCGACTTCACCGATCCCCGATTAGAATCATTAGTTTTTGATCATTATATACACACGCCCACCTATTTTCAACCGGCAGAAGAGTACTTTGCTATGCACAAAGCCGACCACAGTACCAGTGACTTGGGAGGGCAGGAAGGTACGTCCGAATCCCATCACGACCAAACGGGGACTGGCATGACTCCCGACAGGAGGGCTCTGAGAAGTCTAGAGGGGCGGAAGTGGGCAATCAGCCCGAGGCAGATACCGAACTTCAGGGGTGAGCCAACAGACGACTTTGATGAGTTTATAGGTATATTTAATCGTGTTGGCTTAGTCAATGACTGGGACCCTAGTGAAAGGGCCAAGATGCTGCCTGCATTTTTGCAAGGGCATGCAGCAGACGTATGGGAATCACTCCCCAGTGGAATTCAGTCGTCATGGGAACACGTCACTGCGACCATGAGTGACGTCTTAGCAGATAGAACGGCAAGCCTACTCAGTTCGGAACTTCACCGAAGAGTGCAAAGGGCAGATGAGTCTGTCGAGGAATATGGCAGAGCAATTCAGAAACTGGCAAAGAAAGCTTATGGCAAAGACATTAAGGGGTCGGCAAGAGACCGTCTAATAAAAGAAATTTTTGTGAATGGATTAAATAAGCACATTCGTAGGTTTGTGCTCTCCTCAAGACCACAAACGTTCGAAGACGCCCTAGTTCGGGCAAAGGAACAGGAAGGATTTGAGGAGATGGAGAAGGACACGATGAGAATGGTCCGAGCGGTCCGCTTTGAGGATCAGGTTAAGTTAGAGAATTCAGCACTATTGGAAACTTTGAGCGAACAGACTAAAATGCAAAATGAGCAGATGAAAATTCAAAGCGATTTGTTTAAGCAGCTTTTAGCAAGAATTGAGGCTATTGAAACGTCCAGCCGTAACACCCAACGGAATAGCAACACTGAACAGCGAAATCGACGTAACATCGATGGAAGACCTATTTGCAATTCTTGCGGTAAACCACGGCCCCGTTGCACCAAACACTGATAACTGATAAATTATCAGTTATCAGTAAATTATCAGTAAACTGCGTTGCACGGCGTTTACTGATAACTGATAATTATCAGTTATCAGTTATTAGTTATCAGTTATCAATTATCAGTGTTGCACAAAATTTACTGATAATTATCAGTGAATTATCAGTGTTCGTTGCACAAAGCAAACACTGATAACTGATAATTTTAGCCAATTTTTTATCAGTGTTCGTTCACTGATAAATTTTATTTATTAGCATTTTCCAGCGACTACAGTTACTTTTGATGTATGTAAACAATGTTTTAATGATTTTTCTTGAAATTTTGCCGCTTTTTGCCTAATGTTTCATACTTTGATACCTTATTAGGGATGAAAACTGATTCAGTGTTCCAGTGTGGTTCATACAGTGTGCCAGCCAGTGTTGTCTTTGTATAAGTGATACAAAAATTGAGTCAAATGTGAAAATATATGCTTCTAAACCGATGCTCATAAAAAAGTGAATATAATGACGAAGAAAATTTTAGAAAAACAGTCGATTTAACACTAATTTTTACGTTTTTTACGGTTTACTGATAATTTATCAGTTATCAGTTATCAGTGTTCTTGTGCAACACTGATACTGATAACTGATACTTGATAACTGATAACTGATAAATGTCGTGCAACGCTATACTGATAACTGATAACTGATAGTTGATAACTGATACTTGATAACTGATAACTGATAAATTTTTGTGCAACGGGGCCCAGGACACATAGCCATTCGATGCGGGCACAGAAACTACCAACCTAGGGAACCAAGCCCCAGACCAAACCCAACGCCCCGTCGATTTGATATCCCGACCGACACATCCCGATTCGGGAGCAACCAGCAAACACGAAACCGGTTCATGGCACCCAGAAATCAGCAGTCTGCAGCCACCCTAGACGACATGCTGAACATGCACGAATCCGGTTCGGTGGACGAAATCACCCTAAAGGAGCAGAACAGACGACTGGTAGCTCGACTACTCGAGTCGTACGCCTCTAGAGGAACCAACCCTACGTCTAATATGGTAGAAGTGGGAAAAATTTCAGCCATGCTGCCCCAAAACCCCGAACACGTTTTCGCTTTCGGACAAGGAGACACGCCGGTCGTCTACGGTAAAATTTGCGGGGTACCCTCTGAGATGCTAATTGACACAGGAAGCACCGTGACCTTAGTCAGCAGTAGACTCCAGGACGAACTACAATTTATGTACTTGCTTAATACACTATTATCGTTTATCCTTTGTTAACGTGCTGTGTTACTGTTGCCAAATCGACAATTTTAGTGCATTTGTGTTCTATATATAATGCCAAAAAATTTCCGGATTCGCTAGCTTGTGGAAAGTCCTGGGCCCGCGGATGTGTATAGATATATAATTTTTGGTGTTTTGAGCTCCACTATCACTTTCGATTGCACTCTGGTCAGAAAATAGCAATCATTTTTAACGAAGAATGCTCAGGTGTGTGTTGTTTTTGGCGTTAAAGTTGGGAAAAAGTGTATTTTAACACATTTCAAAAAATTCTGTAATCTTTTAAAAAGGGGTTGCAGAAATTTTTGGCGTAAAAACTGTATTTTAAAATCTGGGGACTGTTAGAAGGGTGGTCAAAAAAATGTAAGCAAAAGTAAACAAAAAAAAATTGTTTGAAAATATTGCAAATTATAGGGTCTTTTGAAGCGGGTTCCGGTTCCGGTATTTTTAGGTGGTTCCGGTTCCGGTTCCGGTAGTTTTAGGGTTCCGGTCGATCCCTGATATATATATATATATATATATATATATATATATATATATATATATATATATATATATATATATATATATATATATATATATATATATATATATATATATATATGCTCTTTGCTTTTAGTTATCCTTCCGTAGTGCGGCTCCAGACTGCTCTCTAACAAGTGTTGTATCGCTTACAATCTTTATAAGCATTTGCACAGGTGACAGGTGCGTTATTTTTTTGTTCATACATTGACAGTTAACGTCTTTGCATCAACACATGGGTTCCGCTGAGCTAAATGTCGCTTGCGCCAAGGCCAGTTGGCTTGCGGGGAGTACCCCAGTCGTTGGACGGGCTCCAGTAAGCATGACACAGAAACCCGTCTGTGTATAGGCAGAAAAAAACCCGTCTGTAACGCCAGTATTCCGAGCCTTCCGCTCCCCCAGCGTATATGTATATGTATGTATATATTTTTTAGTAAATCCGGGTTATCTTTTTATATGAATTAAAATTGGTCAATTTGTAGATATATTGATCGTAAATTTTCAAAATCGTTAAGTGGGAATTACTTACAAAAAACTTACAAAAAAATTACAAAAAAGTTACAAAAAAGTCACAAAAAAGTTACAAAAAAATTACAAAAAAGTTACAAAAACATTTTTGTATTTGTTATCAAAAACTGGTTTTTTATATAGAATTCGGCCAGTTTGTAGATATACTGATCGTTAAAATTCAAAATCGTCAACTGGGAAAAAACCTACAAAAAAGTTACAAATCCGGATATCCGGTCGATCCCTACTCCCGAGGTACCTCACTTTAGTGCCAAAATGTTAGTGTAAACACTAACAAAATTTAGTATGTGAATACAAAGCCACTACACTAAGGTTAGTGTTAGGCCGTGTTTACATTGAGCTTTTTTTCAGCTGCTCGAGCAGCTGAAAAAATGCTTCAGCTTTTTTTCGACGTTTCCGGCATTTTTTCAGCTGCTCGAGCAGCTGGAAAAAAGCTGGAGCAGCTGAAAAAAAGCCGGAGCAGCTGTGGGATTCGATCCCATGCGTCTGGCTTAGTTTGTCTATTTTGTGTGCGCCTGCAGGCGAGTACGTATATGTATGCAAATTAGTTGCATTGTCGCATTACAGTTTTGTGTGAATGCAGGCTGGCCAGTTGAGTGTGACAGTAAAGGTTTGTGGTCCTGTTGTGTGGAGTTGGCTCGCGTTTTCTTTTTTGGAGCATACGATTGCGGCTAATTGTCATGGTGCCGAAACTAAAACGAACTTGGTTTTAATGTTATTTTTGTTAATAATTTGATCCTTTTGCCCTTCAATTATTCACCTCAGCTGATTGTAATTTCAGCACAGATTAGTAGTTAGGATTTAACTTACTAATCTGATCAATTTTCAATTAGTTAGCAGTTAGGTTTTAACTGGCTAACCTGACTCTGCCGCAGTCATTAGACTAGCCATTTGGGGTTCAAACTGGCTAATTGAAGTAGCTAAAGCAACAGTTTTGCTGGACTAATCACTCAAGTCTGTGGTTAGAATTAGCGGTTAAGTTTTAACCGACTAAGTAAGCGATTCGATCCGATACGCAGTTGCTCAACAGACATTGGACCACTCGCTCAGTTTGCTTCGACAGTCTAGACGTTAGGTTCTAACGGTCTACTGTGATTTTGGCTCCACCGCTCAACTCGATCCACAGTTTAGACGTTAGGTTGTAACGGTCTACTGTGATTTTGGCTGCTTCATCCGTTCGTTTATATCACAGCTGTTGGTAACTTTGTGTGTCGTGTTCATTTAAATTGTGTATAGCTTGGACTATTGTAACGCTGTGTTGACTGATGAGCGCATAAGTAGCTAATTCGGATTTTTTCGTCCCTATAGCTAAGGATTATGGAAGGTTCCGGTTTAATAAAAAAACGGAACGGCTATCGGCTCAATGTTCAAAAACTAATCAATATCGTAGCTGAAAAATGGAAGGATAAGGATGTAGTAGAACCGTCCGCCGAAGAGCTTCAAATTATTCGCAATAAACTAGAACGATATGAGCAAGTTTTGGATTCGCTCAATAAGCAGATTGAGGTGCAAGTTGACCCCAATGACCAGGAATCAGAATTTGCTAAATGCATACAGTTTGAGGAATCTATATGGGAAACTGTTTCTGTGATCAATATTATGCTGGAAAATGCGGCCCAAAAAGTGGCTCGCACTCAAGCCACTGAAGTGGAGCAAGCCTCAAACTGTAGCAATGCTAGCAAAGGTGCAAATGTTAGATTACCGAAACTAGAATTAGCAAAATACGACGGCAATGCCCTGGCTTGGCAGGAGTTTTGGGACGGGTTTGACTCAACAATTCATAGTAACTCTGACTTGTCGGCGGTCGAAAAGTTCAAGTATTTGAAAAATTACCTAACAGGCGAAGCTCTGCGGGTTGTAGACGGGTTTCGCCTTACAGCCGCAAACTACGCCGAGGTAATAAAAACTTTGCAAGATCGCTTTGGTAGTACAGAAGTAGCAGTGTTTTCTCATTTCGAACGGCTTCTGGCTCTACCGGTGGCCTCTATGAGCACTCGAAGCTTGCAAGAAGCGTATGATGAGTGCGAAAAGCATGTCCGAAGTTTAGTAGCATTAGGCCTGGAAGAAGCTACATTTGGCCAAGTCTTTACCCCAATAATTCTATCAAAATTGCCAAAGCCAATCCGTATTGAGCTTCACAGACAAAACGGGTCAAAAGCATGGACAATAACAACATTGCGGGAGTTACTGCGCGATGAAATCAAGGCAAGGCAAATGGGAGACTGGTCAATAAGTGAGCAAGAAAAAGGAATGTCGGAAAGAAAAAAGGTCCCAAACTACCAATTGAGGTCTCCTAGTAAAAACTATGTTCCTGCAACAGGAGCGATGGTCCAGAATTCAAAAGCAGTTTTAAGCTGCTCATTTTGCAAAGGCGTGCATTACGCTGATCAGTGCAAGAAATTTGCTACTGTGGAGAGCAGGAAAGAGGCCATTAAAGGACGGTGCTACAGGTGCCTAGGTAAAGACCACTCATATCAATCGTGTAACAAAAAGGGCCGATGTTACCACTGTCAAGAAAATACTCATCACAGAAGCCTGTGTCCAAAAAAGTTTGGGAAAGCAAAAAACTACGCAATGTATAACTCATATCGGACGCAAGAAAATACGAACCGCAATCCACAAGCGTCAGCCTTTCAGCCTCAACATAAAGTTGCTGAAACTTGTGTCAACAGCAGTGTTGTCTACATGCAAATGGCAGTAGTCAACTTTCCTCAAGCCGCCCTATCTGCCAGAGTTTTTCTTGATAACGGAAGCTCGTGCACCTATGTCACTACCAATGTGGCAAAGGCTCTTAACCTAAAACCCGTGGAAACCATAACTGTGTCAAACGCGCGATTTGAGGAGCGCCGACGTCGCACTAAGGCATATCCTCGGGTTGTTATTGACATAGGCGCTTTAGATGGTTCAGTGATAAAAGTATCTGCCCTTGTTACTGATAGCATTTCCTGTCCGATTCAAAAGCTGCCCGTCAATACAAAGCGATTTCCCATTCTCCAACAGCTTAACTTGGCAGACCCTCCAAGTGATCGGCCAGAAACAGTCCCGATCGACATATTAATCGGCAGTGATCACTATTTCGACATTGTCACAACGGAGCAAATCAGGCTGGGGAAAGGTTGGTGTTACTGGGCTCCAAGCTTGGATATATAACTGCCGGTCGTGCGGACATTGAACAATC